>CAUYWD010000147.1:0-15200 GCA_963576735.1 Bedellia somnulentella | reverse complement strand
ATTGGATGAAGTTTCCAATATATACTATAATCCTTCATCCAATAATACTTCATACTCGAGCAAAACGGGCACGGCCGTACCATCTTTTCTCGAAGCGGTTCGCGGCTGTTTCGCCCCCCCTATATCTTCGACGTGGACAAAGCTAGGAGTTTAGGTTTTCGGTGAATAATAGTAGGCATTAGAACAAGCTTAAGTTCGAAATTACACGCCAAATGAATTAATAGTTTAGGAGTTACGGTCGATCAAAGTTACACCATTTTGTCACTCACTGACTCACTGACAGATCATCAAAAATCTAAGGTACTTCTAGCAGACTTAGAAACTTCAAATTTTGCACCAAGATAGGTCATTAGCCACATATAAAGGAAAAATTATAAAAACATTAAAAAATTATATGCCATAGAAAACAATTTTATATTTGCGGTTTGGCAAGAACATTATGTATGGATTTTGACTGCATTGTTAACTTTGTTCGTTGTTCAAGTACCTATTCAATTGGATGAATACATACATAGAATAGAAAAGAATAATATAAATGTAATACATAGACTATCATTAATACAAATTAATACATAAAGTTCATTAAATTAATAAAGCTAAAACTCCATTGTATTGCGATAAATATTGTATGAGCGCTCGATAGATGGCGTTGTACCTGTCTGAATCGCTCTATGGTTTCGTTACAAAGCGCAGTGTAAGTAGTACTTCAAAATAATTCGATAATATTCATTTGATACATCTGTCAATGAAAACCCATTTCGAAACTAAAAAATATTGTAGTGATAATTGATATTCGGAGAACTTTACGTGTTAGTTAGTTTAGTTTAGTTATAGTTTGTAAGTTAGTAGATATATATTTATTTAGTTAGTTATTTGTTAGTTAGTTTAGTTCTATTTAGTTTGCATATATATATAAGTTTAAGCCCTATTGTTATAGAAGTAATTGTAAATATAGTGTAATGGAACGTGAAATATTGTACATAAATGGCGACCTTTGTCCACACAGAGTCATCTCTATTCCTGGAGATGGGTCGTGTTTATTTCATTCGTTGTCATACAGCATGTATGGGAGTTTTCAGTCGTCAAACGATAAGGGAATTTTAGTAGTATCAAAGCTCAGGAGACAGCAATAGCTGAATATAATCGACTCCGAAGTATATATCGCCCAGACTTGTCTACCTTAGAAGTAACGAAGCCTCAGAGAAGAAACAAAAGAGATAGAGACAGAGAATGGGTTCTAAGCAAAGCAGTAGCTGACGTCCAAGAAATTGTGAGGTCACCTAAAAGTAAAAGAAAGAAATACACTTACAAAAAATAAATGAGATCCCACCAAAAACATTAAATGTAAAAAAATGCCAAGTCTCTCGATGCAGTCTTTCCATCGTAAAAAGTTTTGAGATCTCATAGAAGCCAAGTCCTATTCAAAATATTTCGTAGTTATAAATCAACATTTAGTAATTGTATCAATAGTTTTCTTTATATTATAATTATAGTGACTTGGCAATGAGCACAAATTAAAAGCTGCTTGCTGCCTGGAATTATGTGCAAATGTTACTGACGAGACCAGTGATCAGATTATTTGTTATGTGTGAATCATGATGGTCACTACCGACTACATTCTCCAATACAATAATTAAGAATACCTTACGGGCCATCGCTTTATGAAAGTAAATGAATCGAGAGTGCACTAAGACTGACTGCCGTTGCCGAAATTCGGTTGGGACGACACGGATAAACCAACAGAAAATTAATTTTGTGATATTAATGTTTACGCATGCGGTGTGTGTAACTTTAAACTCCTCCAAATATGCCGTTTTATTTGTTTCTTCTTGTGCTCATTGCCAAGTCACTATAATTATAATATAAAGAAAACTATTGATACAATTACTAAATTTTGATTTATAACTACGAAATATTTTGAATAGGACTTGGCTTCTATGAGATCTCAAAACTTTTTACGATGGAAAGACTGCATCGAGAGACTTGGCATTTTTTTACATTTAATGTTTTTGGTGGGATTAAATGTACCGCTAATAACTTCTAATTTTAACATCATTAATGATAGTTGTTGTAACTTTGAGCAATTTAATAAATTAAATTTACCTTCTTTTACTTTAAAGTCAATCAATTTAGATTATTTGAAAAATGAAAAACTTGTAACCGATCAAATTGTAAATGATCTAAAAAATGTAAATACAACTAATAATTTGATTAATCATGTAAGTTTTCCTATTTTAAGTGTTTTAGCGATAATCTTATGTCTTATTCTCTTTATTCTGTATTTTTGGAAAAAGGACAAGTTTTCTAACATTTGCAATAAAAGTATAATTAAAACAGAAATTAATCTTGAAGAAGTAACTAATGATAATGACTTTGAACCACAACCCCGATTAAGAATTAATTAATTAATATTTGTTTTCTTTTCGAAACTTATTTTTCCTATAAGTTTCCTTTTAACCCTCGGCGTGCCTGGTAGAAAAAAGTTACATGGCGTGCCTGGTGGGTCGGTGAGACCCTAAATTTTTTTTTTTTTCTCCTACAAATTGATATCAATGTAGTATATTTTTTGATTTTATAATAAAATTAAACATGTTTTTTAGGGTTTTAAATAAAATACGTGTTCGAATTAATAATATTTTCAAAAGATTTTTTAATTGAACTTTTACCTTGTTTTTTAACGTAGAATTAAACATCTTATGTTCATAAACATGCAAAATCAACTAAAACTAAAGAAATCACAATCAGACTTTGGGGATCATAATGCACATAGGTTGTCTTATATTCTAAGCTAAAATAATTAGTCTTCTTCATTTCCGACATATTTTTTAGGAACATAGCAATTTCCACACTGGAATATTGCATGTTCTATCACTTTGATGATCACATGATCCTTTCACTACTGGAGCAGGCCCCGGACTGAGGTAGCGGGCGGAGGGCGTCAATCAGTTCACTACGGTCAGCTACTGAGAGCGGTTGCGCGCGAATTTCAAATTACAATGAATTATAACGGTTTAATGGCTGCGGTGGGTCTCACAGACCCAACCAGGCATGCCGAGGGTTAACAAGGGGGCTGTTATAGTATGAGCATCTGTATACTAAAGTGTTTAGTCAGCATATACAATAATTCAGTAATCATAATTCAGTCCGCCTTCTCTATCGAGAAGCCGGGATTTATTTCACTTTACATCTGACATCCAAGTAGAACACTAGTCCTTTTTTCTCATTTTACTAATTCCATTTTACTATTTCATTTTGTTAATTACTATTTCATTTGATTTCATTTATTAAATCTAGTGTCTATTCAAAAAGTGTTTTTTAAAAGAAGCCCGTCGAAGTCCTTTATAACAGAACGAATCAATTCTCACGTTTCATTGCATATTCTTTCGACAGATTAAACGCCAACCAATCAATTCTGACGTTTAATTGCATCATCTTTTGGCAGATGAAACGCGAACCAATCAATTCTCACGTTTCACCTGAAACATAAAAAAAACATCTGTACATAACTTTTTAATCTGAGTCAGTTTTGTAATCAAGATCTGTTTCCATATCCTCAATCAATTGTAATACGGCTATGTGAACCAAAGGGAACATTCGATCAGCAGGGGCCACTATATTAGTTTGTTATAATGGAATTAATGAATAAAAAATATCTTATACCTATATTGTCCAACTACTTGGATCACTATGAAATTGCCCAACATATGTTGGAAGAAGATTCTTTTCTCTTTCTATTATTGTTAAATGATTCATGCCCTTCGCTTTCGGTCGTAATACAGTTTATCAACGTCAGTAAGTAATTTAATTTAACCAGGGACAAACTAAGAATAGTAAAATTGTATTTTTCCCGTTGCATTTCAGACTCGACACAACATTTTAAGATATGCTCAATTCCTTTATCATAATAGTAAAACAACTTCCTCCATCAATTTCTCGTTCTGTGTATTTGTGTTTCTTATGGGTTTTATAAAACCAAAATTTATAAATGCATCAATTACTACTTAAAGATATGAATTACACTTTTTCGATCTGACCGACATGATCGATATGCACCATGTGTACTGGTAGTTCTACTAATACTAAGTTCTGAATCACCTATTGCAACGTGTGAAGTAAATCATCACAACTTATATTCATTACATATATTTTCTTTACTATTTATTTATATCTTTATTTTCTTACTTGGGAAAATCTAATCACTTTTTACCCAACAAATATACCCAAATAGATATATAATTACGAAGATTGGAATCAAGTAACAAACGTCATAGTATAAAAATCAAAAGAAGGCAGGGCCTCTCATGGACACGATAACGGCCTACAACGGTTTTGGCATCATAAATGTATGAAAATAATTGTCTTATTTTGCTTTTTGTGATAAAGTTATTAATAATGAATAGTACATAATCTAAATGTAATACAAATTCTCTTGCAAACATGGAATTTTTGTAGCTATTCAAGTCTAAATCAAGACTGTGATATTAATCGGTCTATATGCTTTATTTTAGATCTTTAACAAAAGTTTTCAATGCAAATATCTGATATAAATATCTTTTATCATCATTATATTACAATTACTGTAAAATTTACAAATTGGCGAAAATAACAAATACGTGAATTTTTATCAATGTTAATGGGGCTAATACAGAATCCGCCATACTAATGTCACGCACCCATTCATTTACGCACACCGTTGTACTTCTTCTTGGTCTCGCCTGTCGTCTTTGTATTGCCAATCTATATACGTAAGTATAGCATACTAAAACCATGGTCTAAAATGTGTCTGATTAAGTATGCATCCCTGTTTTGGCATCGCGATAATAAATAGCTAATATAGGACGATGCTCACGAGTCCAGCGCCATGGGCAATATGAATATAGAATAAAAGTGTTTAAGGTGCAGCTAAACAAATTCATTTTTTTTTATTGACGCAATATTCTAACATAGGTAGTCACTAGTCAATTCTAAAATTTATTAAACGTTATAAAAAATTGTACCCGCTTGTATTTTGTTATCTCCCAGGCGTATTACTAAATAACTGATTTCAAAGCAGAGATAATCGATATTAGATCAGTTGTTTTTCTTTATATAATTTATTATCAGATAAGTCTTCTACATGTGTTCCATAACCTCAATCAATCTTTTAAAAATCTGGACACACCTTCACTGTAGATCAGAACAGCATCAATATAAGCCGTAGCTTTAGGTAAACGTGATTAAGTGCTCACAATGCTCTGCTATTGGCATTTCGTACTACCAAACTGCCAGATTCAAGGTTACCGAACGAGACTGTCCTGACAACTTACTTTGATCTCCTATGACAGGCATAAGATACATTTTCTTTAACGAAACTAACTTGAACATTCTATAGTCAACTCACATTCCAATAGTGTTATCTTTTTTTTTTTATCTGTGCACCCTAAATTCTGGAGTTTATTTGCAAAACAATGATTACACTGGTTTAATCCTAACGGATACTAGCTGACCTTTTTTAGCAGAACATCATAAACATCAGCCACAATGGGTAAGTAAAGCATGTTTTTTTTTTAAATAATAGTAAACCTATATTTGTTCCTTTTGAACATTTCTTCTAGAACTTGACAATAGTTTTGAGCGCAAGGAAAGGATTCTGAAATATGGTGAGTAAATGGGCATGTATGAAAATATTAATCTATGTAAACGAAGCTAGAGAGAGATCTGTCAGGATCGTAAAAAGTGGCGACTTAAAGGTTCTGCCCACTCCAATGGGAATTAATGGTGTGAGTGTATGTTTGAATATAGTAAGGCATATAATAACAAATGTTGCCATTCTTCCCAAGTGTGTAAATATTACATAACTAAATAAACCAAATCCTGGCCAAGATCTGCAGTTTTGCCATAGCCAAATGCATGGTAGTTTTATTTTCACAGCCGCAAAACCGTAGCGTATTTATTAACTCTACATAGCCAACTTGCTGATTTTTGCAGAACGATCATAATCATGTAGGTATATATTTTAAGTGTTACGTTTTTGTGGTTAATGTTGAGGTTAATAACTGAGACTAATATCATGACACACATGATAACAGTATTGACTTTGACCACATAGTTTATAAAGAAAGGAGTACTTAGCTTTTTTTTTTTTGCTGGCCGCCATCGGCGGCGGCAAGGTGCGCGCTGATTATGAGCGCAAATCGTTAGCTCATTTCGTGATCTAGCTGCACTTCCACTTCAAGGGTTTGTGACCGTTCTATTGACATTGTATCTCAAGCTTCCTATCAATCAAATATCTCTCATGTTGCTGGATCTCGACTTCATGCGGCACTACGATGGGTACCGTTAGATCATCGTCTGTAGCGAGCCTAGTAGCGTTCTAATGTTGGTTATCCCTGTTTGCATCACCCGCCACAACCTGAAAAGTCTCGGAACTCGAGACAACATGACAGTATTAGAACAAACTCAAGAATGGATTGGCTTAGCACAACTTAATTATTTAATGACTTTTTTTTTACTATACTCATATACCTAAGTTAATTATTAATTGCATCTGATTTAATATTTTGTCTATCATATATTGATAATATTTAATTATCTATTTTTGTGTTTTAAATATTCAGAATAAATCAAGCAAAGTTCACGAAATGATCTGTAACCTAACAACTTTTCAAATATTATGTTTATGTTCTCAATAAGAATTACAAATGATAGTCCATTAATTAATCAATAATTTAATATCACTTTAAGTAATCTCTTCCTGACTTGCATGATGATGTCCGAAAATTATTAGTGATGATGGGTAGATGCAATGGAGTAACAAGTATTTGCAATAATAATTATTGGTTAAAATTCCATTACCAATAATTAAACAATTCGTATCTTACTGCCGATGTCATGCGGAGTAACACGCGGGCGCCCTCGTTCGCGCCGCGGCATTTTCTAGAGGTCTGATAATAGTGTTAATTGATGTATATGTACCCACCTATTGAAATTGTACAGCGCGCTGCGCCCGCGCATTCGTCAGCTTTGACAGTAATAAACCAGTACGTGTGTTAAACGGTCGTTTTACTTATCTCAATACTTATCACTGGCGACGCGGATTTTTTCGAGTTACCTGCGCGAGTAAAAGTTACGATGGCGTTTTTGGGTAATTTTCCTATATTTGACCACAAAAATATAGGCAAATTACACAAAAGTGGTGAATGGTCACTCTTTAAGGGACGTTTAACACAGTTTATAAAGCTAAATTCGGTGGAAGGAGAGTTTATGAGTGCAATTCTCATCACTCATTTGTCCGATGAGTCGTATCGTTTGTTGCAAAACCTTGCCTACCCGATAGACGTGGATACGCTTAGCTACGTAAGACTGGTTGAATTACTCGATAATCACTTCAAACCGAAGAGTTGTTCATACGCGGACAGAGCGAAGTTTTATGGAGCAACAAAGAGTCCAGGCGAAAGTTTGGGAGACTGGGCGGCGCGACTCAGAGGTCTAGCGACCTATTGTGATTTTGGCACCGCCTTGGAAACGAATCTCACGGATCGTTTCGTCCTTGGCCTAGACTCAGGTCCCGAACGCGATAAATTGTTCGAGCAAATTCCGGGCAAAATGACTATTGGAAGGGCTTTGGAGATAGCTGAACAAGCAGCATCGGCTAGAGCAGCAAGGTCGCTTGTCGGGAGCATTAAAGACGAACCCATCTACTTCGTAGCGCGAGACGATAGCAGCAAACACGGGCCCGGCTCACATCGCGCGGGAGCCGGCGGCGGCGGTCGCAGCGGCAGCGGCCGGGCGAACGTGACTACCTTTTCGCCGCGCCGAGAGCGTGATGATATTTTGTGTATAGTTTGCGGTATGAAAAATCATACTAGTTCGAAGTGCCGATATAAAAATTACAAGTGTAATAAATGTGGTGAAAAAGGTCATTTAAAAAAAATGTGTAGTAAAAAAAACAGTGCTCATTCACGTCTTAATAAAATAAGTGATGAGGAGTGCGACGCTAGCGGCTGTGAGGAATGCCATAATTTTAATTTGAGGTATGTGACTGATAAGCCTATTAAAGTAAATATAACCATAGATAGTACGAATATTGACATGGAACTAGATTCTGGTTCGGGTGTATCAGTTATTTCAGAGAAACTGTATCGTAAATTCTTTTCGAATTATTCTCTAATGGAAAGTAACTTGAAAATGTGCTTATATAACGGACATAAAATTGCACCTTTAGGATATTTTAAAGCAGTTGTCATATTTAATCAATTGATTAAAAAGGTCATATTTTTTGTTGTTAAAAACGGAGGGCCGCCACTACTGGGTCGCAATTTTATGTCAGCATTTGATATAACGTTTTCTACTAAATTAAATAATATTTTCTGCGAACCAAACGAATTAAACAAGTTATTGGAACAATATTCTGATTTATGGCGGGATGAATTAGGATCATTTAATAAATTTAAAGTACATTTACAGTTAAAAGAAAATGCTATGCCTAAGTTTTTTAAATCGAGGACAGTCCCTTTCGCTTTGAAAGATAAAGTAGAACAAGAGTTAGAGAGGTTAGTCAGTTTAGGGATTTTAGTACCTGTTAACCACTCGGAGTACGCCACCCCAATATTTCCAGTGCCTAAGGAGAACGGTAAAGTAAGAATAGCGGGTGACTACTCGGTAACCTTAAATAAAGACTTAGTAGTCGAAAAATATCCTCTGCCCAGAATAGAGGAGGTGTTCGCTAAGCTCGGAGGGGGTCAGCATTACTCAAAAATCGATTTAAAAAACGCATACAATCAATTTATTTTGAGCGATTCCTCACAAAACCTTACAACCATTAACACCTCCAAAGGATTGTTTAAATATACGCGCCTGGTTTACGGATTAGCTAACGCGCCTGCTATCTTCCAGAAATCGATGAAACAACTCCTTTCAGGCATAGGTGAGGGTGTAAGCTGCTGCGTTACGGGGCCCGACAGACAAACACACTTAAAGCGACTAAAAGAAGTACTGAGTAGGTTAAGTGATGCAGGGTTGAGGTTAGAAAAAGAAAAGTGTGAGTTTTTTAAGGATAGTGTAACATATTTAGGCTACGTTATTGACAAAAATGGATTACGGACGTGTCCAGAGAAAGTTCGTGCTATCATAAAAGCTCCGGAACCGACAAATATTACAGAAGTAAAGAGATTTTTAGGAATAGTAAATTACTATCGAAATTTTGTACCAAACGCATCTTCTGTATTGAGTCCACTCCATGAACTATTGCGAAATGGGGCACCTTGGCAATGGGGTGAGCGCCACCGTCACGCCATGCGCCGCGTGCAGCGCGAGCTGGCGTCGGAGCGGGTGCTGGCGCACTTCGACCCCGGCGCGCAGCTCGTGCTGACCGTGGACGCGGGGCCGGCCGGGCTGGGCGCGGTGCTCGCGCAGCGGGGGGCGGACGGTGCGGAGCGGCCTCTCGCTTTTGGGTCGCGGTCTTTGACGGCTAGCGAGCGTAACTATAGCCAGATCCAAAAAGAAGCGACGGCCATTATTTTCGGAGTGAAAAGGTTTCACCAATATCTTTACGGTATTAGCGTTCCGTTCATATTAAAAACTGATCATAGACCATTAGTTTCGATATTTAATACACAAACGGGCATATCGGTTACGACAGCCTTGCGACTACAGCGATATGCTATAATACTATCCGCCTATAATTATGTAGTTCAGTACGTGTCTAGTGAAAATAATGTAGTTGCCGATTATTTTTCCCGTGCGCCTCTCCGTGAAACTAGCTATAATAGTGATAGTGAGATTCAGACAAATTACCAAATTAACTTCTTAAGTTCTTGTATTCCTGCTGTTAGTTCGTCTGACATTAAACTGGCTATCAATGAAGACAAAACAATAAAAATGGTTTTAAAGTATATGGAACGTGGCTGGCCGCGTAAATTAAAGTGTAGTCTTGCCGTATTTTCTATGTAGGACGGATTTACGATCTCGTCTTGATTTAATATCACCATTAAATGATAAGGTTGACTGTTTAGATATTAATAGCGCATGCCGAAGACAATTTGAAGTAGGCGATGCAATTTGGGTTAGACGGTACAATGCAAGAAGGGAAAGCTGGGAATCAGGTATAATTAAGGAAAAAATTGGTAATAGAATGTTTAAAGTTTTTATAACTCGATTTAATGAAACGTGTATTAGACATGTCGACCAACTTCTAAGAAATTATTCTGATAAATGTAAAAATCCAGAACCTAGTACGATGACACACCAACCGTCCTCATTCATCTCGCCGCCTGAATCGATACCAGAAAGCTCGCCGGTTCACTCACCTCCGGGTATTAATTGTCCATCTATTGTTAACAATGAGGGAGAGGTGGTTGGGGTCCACCCCAGTGCGTCATTGGTAGATGAACAGGCCGTAGGTGTGGCAGCCGTACCTCCTCGTGATGACGATTGAGAGGAATGGAATGATTGTGAGGATGAGAGGTGTGAACAAGGGGCTCAAGCGTCAAGCGTTCAGATTGATAGGCCACTGAATAATCCGACTGACTCGCATGAGTCTCCGTTGCTCACACGTCAGCTACGTCCCAAAAAACCAATAGATTACACTAAGTTTTTAAAGTAGTTTTAACTAAATTAATTTTTGTTATTGTTTGTTACCAGGTTTCTAAATTAAGTGTGAAGGGATGATGTATATGTACCCACCTATGAAAATTATACAGCGCGCTGCGCCCGCGCATTCGTCAGCTTTGACAGTAATAAACCAGTACGTGTGTTAAACGGTCGTTTTACTTATCTCAATACTTATCAGGTCCTCTCCCCACTCCTCTGGAACATGGTGGTCGACTCCTTACTTAAGAGACTCAATGACCTATCCTACCTTACGGTAGGCTACGCAGACGATCTCACAATTCTCCTAAATGGAAATCATGTAAACATGCTCTGCAAAAAAAATGGGTCAAGCATTGAGAGTTGTGGAGACATGGTGCAACGAATACGACCTGAAAGTAAATCCCAAAAAGACTGAACTTATACTTTTCACTCACAAAAGGAAACTACCCCCTTTTGAACTTCCAAAGCTTTTTGGAACTGAACTCACTCTCTCAAAAACAGTTAAATATCTAGGAATAACCCTAGATGATAAACTTAGCTGGAAACCACACTTAGATAACACAATCAAAAAAGCCAGCGCTATGCTATGGCAGTGCAACAGGGTACTAGGTAAAAACTGGGGACTCAAACCTAAGATCGTTCACTGGCTTTATACCATCATTATCAGACCAGTAATAACCTACGGCTCACTGGTCTGGTGGCCGAGAACCAAATTAACAACAGCTCAAAATGACCTGGAAAAAATGTAACGGCTTGCCTGCCTGGCCATTACAGGCTGCATGAGAACCGCACCGACGGCAGCTCTTCAGGCGTTACTGAACCTGCCACCCTTACACCTACACATACAGCAGGAGGCGACGATGTCCTCACTCATGCTGAAAAATGCAGGGCACGTTAGAAACGACTCCAGAATCCTACGCACAAATATACACACAATGGCGATCCAATATCAGCCCTTGCTTGCTGCGCCCTGTGATAGGATAACTAAAACTATAATAACCAAACACAACTATACTGTTATACTCGAAGAGGAACAGCATGACTACTAAGGTGCGTGTATACACAGACGGCTCCAAGACCAACCAAGGGACTGGAGCCGGGGTATATTCACAAGACCTCAATATTAAAATTTCCAAAAGCCTAGGTCAACACAACACGGTATTCCAAGCGGAGTGTCTTGGAATAACCGAGGCGGCCATGGCAATTAAAGCCCGAGCAGTGTCCGATATGCATATCAGAATCATCTCGGACAGTGCATCTGTGCTGCAGGCTCTGGATCGCTGTGAATTCACCTCAGGGCTAGTCCTGGAGTGCCACAGAGCTCTTGAGGAGGCAGCTCGGAATAACACGATAACCCTACAATGGATAAGGGGCCACAGCGGCTCCTTGGGTAACGACGCTGCTGACGAATTGGCTAGGGGGGGTTCGACAAGGGATCTACATGGTCCTGAACCGATCATACCCCTACCCTATGGTCAGCTTCGCGCATGGCTAAAAGAACGCACTCACTCCCTCTCCAAGATACACTGGCAGGAAGAGCCGGGTTGCAGACAGTCGAAGGAAATCATGCCAACCCTTGACAGGAAGCTGACCGGGCGCGCCCTGCGACTAAGCAGGAAAGATCTGCGGACAGTGACTGGAGTACTTACAGGACATACCACACTAAATAAACACTTATACACTATAGGCATTACCGACAGCCCCATGTGCCGAGCGTGCACAGAAGCTGACGAAACGGTTGCTCACGTGCTCCAGGAATGCACGGGGGTAGCCGATATCCGCTATAACACGATAGGATCCATAAAGTCGCTCCCAGAGGCAACAGCTGACCTGGATAAGCTACTCGCCTTCTGGACGGAATTAGGTTGGGAGAATTAAATGACCACTTGGTCCACGTACAATGGCTTGCCATGCCGGGCTCAGTGCGGAAACCCGTGGCGTTTACCGCCCATCTAATATAATAATAAGAGCTATTCTAAACCACAGACACTACACAGATAATATTTCATTATACTTTTACACATAAATAAAAAGCCCTTAAGGGGTCAAATTGGAGTTTGAAATTATTGTATAATTTTTAAATTCTGGATTTAGAAGAATATAAATAAAGATTATATTTTTCGCTAACATGTTAAAACGATATGCTCAGGTGAAAGGCAAAAAACGGGGTAGGGTAACTATTTCTCGCCTCAGTAGTATAAAAATTGTTATGTTATGTGGGGTTCAAATAACCAGTAATAATGATCTACGCAAGCAAATATTAGTAATTAAGCAGTTAATTTTTGACTATTAGGGGGGAGTTTCTATGAGACTTCCAGATTTCGAAGGTGACGATTTGTATGAAGAAGTTACGGATTATAAAATTAAAACAAATTGATAAGCACTGTCGGTTAAGAATATCCACTACCCCGTATTTTTCCGTGGGTGTCGTTCGATACAACTAGCAAATTAAAAAAATTAAACTAATCTTACGAACACCTACGGAAATAAACGGGGTAATGCTACTCTGACAATACACAACATTTTAGCGTATTGCCCATCAATCACTTAAAAACCTCTATATCCTAACTTGCTGTTTACAACACTGGATGAATAAAATGTAGTCTACGCGGATAAAGTCGCGGGAAAAAAGCTAGTATTTACGATATATTTTTAACATATTCCATTATACAAAAGAAGTGTCAAAGCTATGGCCAGTAAACATGTGCATGGGCATGGTGGCGCAATTGATTATGGGGTAAAAGACTTCATAGCTTAGTCGGCATCTAAAAAAAAAAAACATTATTAACATAAGCGATTAAAATTACATACAACAAGCTTTCACTAGTTCGCTGCACTAGGCAATGCCTGTATCGCAGCGAACATTTAATAATTACAGTTTCATTTTTACTAAATTTTACAATACTATGCAATTAATTAAAAACTAGGAAAAACTAATACTAAAAAAAAATGGACTTACAATCTATAATCAAAAACTAATTATGGAAAACTATACAAGATTAAGGTAAAAATGATAATGAATAAAAAAAAAATATATTATATAATAGACACGTACTTAATCTAACTCTTGCCGCTGCATGTGTGAGTGTAAGGTATGTATAAGGAAAAGTGTGTTTATGTTTGTATGTAGGTGAGTGTGTAAGTGTTTGAGATTGTGTGCGTATATTGCTCTTATTTAACAACTTTCATTATGTCTTCTGTTTCCCTGTATGTCATAGTTAGTAATTTACATTCAACAATTATTTTGCATTCTCGAACACTGCATTCTCGTAGTTTCGCCAGCATTTTTTCACAAGAGACTGGGCACTTCTGGACCAAAGATTGAAAATTAAAAAGTTAGCGGCCACTTCAGAATCTAATTTTAAATTAAAGCTATAAATATGTGCTTAATTTTTTATTATGAGCATAACTCTCAGATATGGATAGTTTAGAAGATAATGTCTAGTTTCTTTTTCGTAAAAATATTTTAGCCGCTAATATTTATTTGAAAAGTGAATGTTAATAAACTCTTTAAAACAGGTAAACGGTGAATTTAATAACACGTTCAAGGTCAACCGGTGTCGTTTTGGGTTGGCGTGCTTGGACACTTGGATGCTGCGCTCACGTAATGAGCGTCGTATGGTATCTTGGATGGGCACGACACCAAGATACCATACGTATGCCAGCACACTTTTTAGATACTATAATATAATAATAGATGACTATTGAAAAAATAACGCTTCATCTGTATCACTGACATAAACTCGTAAACCCATTCTATCAGTTCTACCTTACCCGCATTGTATTTTTTACTGTTCTTTGTAAAACACGAACTGTACTTTTTACTATGTTTTCTTTGTAAAAAAATCTCCAATGGACAGTGTTTTAACATATTAACCCGCACTTCAACGATGCTGCATATTATTTTTGACCCTTGCAGACAAGAAATAAAAGGAGACTGCCATTAAATATTTAATAATTCAATAAAAATATTATATATATACTAGCGGAGGCCCCGCGGTCTTTCCCGCGTAGTATTATAGCTTAAAACCTAAGTTGGCTCATTCCCTAAAAAACAGTATAAACTGCATTCAAATCCCTTGCGTACTTTAGGAGGAGTAAACCCATAAAGAAACACACGCTGGAGAGCGTTTCTGTTTTATACTATAATAATAATAATAACTATGTATAGATGAATTACATTGAGTCCACATTGAATGGACGAAAAAAATCTAGATCAGACACTGTTTTTATGAATTCTTCTAAGATTTTGCTTTGAAACTCAAAGTATTTAAAAAAATCATAACTCTTAAACTATCCATGACAGAGAAATGAGGTTTTATAAAATTAAATAATATATCACTACCTTTAAATAAAGGTTACTTCCGTAAGTGGCCGCCACTTTTTTTTCTTGGTCCAAGCTCTATACACTTTTGCCCTATCCATACTATACTAATATTATAAATGGGAAAGTGAGTTTGTTTGTTTGTTTATTTGTGGTGCTTTCACGCCGCAACTACTTAACCGATTGCTTTGAAATTTTGCAGACATATAGTTAGAAGTCCAGATTAAATTATATTTCAATGTTACATCCTCAAGATTTAGTAAACCATGTAGTCCGATTCAGGATACACTGCATGGTCACACCGTTT
>CAUYWD010000146.1:0-27133 GCA_963576735.1 Bedellia somnulentella | reverse complement strand
TATCGAATGCCTTTTTAAAATCGAAGTACGATACGTCTACGCTATTGCCAGAATCTACTGAGGAACCACGTGACTCATAAAATTCAAAAGATTGCTGGTGGTACTATGATAGGGTCTAAAACCCATGCTGGCTATTTGTTATTAGCCCAGCTATCTCCCCGTATATTCGTTGTTGTAAAGCGGATTCGAATACTTTTGCGAATGCGGTAAGCACAGCTACAGGGCGATAATCCTGGACATTCGAACTTACTTTACCTTTTGGGACCGGAACCACTCGTGTAACTTTCCAAAAGTCCGGAAACGTCGCCTCCGACAGGCAAAGGTTATATATATGCAAGAGTGGATCTTCCAGAACGGCACGACAGTCCTTAACAACGAACCCCGGTATCCCGTCCGGCCCGGCCGACGTCTTGGCGGGCAGGCGAGCCAGCGCGCGGTGCACGTCGTCGCGGCTGAGCGCGGTGAGATGCACGCGCGCCGCCGCGCCCGCCGCCGCCGCGTCCGCCGCCATCGCGTGCGGGACACTAAGGCTTGCCGGGCTCTCCGCATACACAGAACTGAAAAACTTTGAAAACGCATGAGCGCTTTCCTTTTCCGATAGCACCGATCCGTTCTCACTGATGACAGATTTATTCAAATTAACCCTTTTTGAACTAACAAATTTCCAAAATAATTTCGGTTCCTTCGATAGTAAATATTGAATGCGGTTTTCGTAATTTCGATTAGCAACCCGTAAATCTATCTTTAATTTAGCCCTAACCATTGAAAACTTATTGTAATCACATTGTGAACCTGTCCTTTTGAACAACCTATGTAGTTTAGCTTTTAGAGCAATGTCGCGTTTTATTTCAGGTGTATACCACTCGGGATATGAATACCTGGGGCAGCCTGAATAACGCTTTTTCTGAGGAACGCAGTCATCTACTATTCTATTTATGATAGTGTAAAAATAATTGAGAGCTTCATTTGAATCTTTAATACAATAGAGGTCGGTCCAGTCAGTCAGTAATAACTTCGAATATAGGGATGAAAAATCTGCTCTGCGAAAATTCCACTCACGTTTAAACGTGGTGTCTGTAATTGAGTTACGCTGCGACGGCGGCGCCGACGACGACCCCGCGCCCTCGTCATCGCTACCACGGATGCAACACAGTGTCACTTCCAAAGGCGGGTGGTGCGCATCTACACTCACAAGAGGCTCACTAGACAGCGTTACGCTCTCACATATGCCTTCCAACGCACCGAGGACTAGGTCTAGGCAGCGCTCGTTTTTATTTAAGATGGTATTCATCTGGCTGACTCCACAATAAGCTTTAAAATATTCATAATAATTAATTATATCTATTGAACACGAATACATATTAAAATCCCCTACAACTAACAATTTATTTTTATATTTAAAAGATAACTGCTCAATAATTTCAAACAATTTGAAATAATTGTAATTAGTGCTTTTAGGTGGGATATAAACAACACATATTACGAACAAAAACCGACTTTTTCGAAGTACCCTCGCTGTAATTATTTCAAACGAGTAATCGTCGACGCTCGTGTCTCCCGGCACCTGCACTCGGCGGATTTCGTAATCGGGCGTGGCCACTAACATCGCGCCGCCCAATTTTCTCCCGTCGTTACGATCACACCGAAGAATTTTGTATCCAGTGGGAACCAATTCGGCGTCAAAAATGGATTCAGTACAACTCGTTTCGGTGATAGCGAATAATACTGCAGACGATGTTAAAATATTATTTTTAAATTCTTCCAACTTAGTTCTAAGTCCTCTCACGTTTTGGTAAAACAAAAGAATTTTTTTTATTGTTTTAGTCTTTTGCACGTTGGTTTCGAAACCAAACCCATTCGGCGAGCCTAACATCTACTGGCCATTTTTCTTGATTGCATACCTCATCGTATTTGGATTCAGGGATCCCAATTATATAAGAAACATAATCTCTTTCAGTTTTTAACTTTATTTTTTCCACTTTAAACTCCTTTTCTTTACCAATGATATTTTCAATATGATTTCTTATATTTTCATCCGTTGTAGTCTTTTTTAAACCCCATACATGCAGATACTTTTTCTGTTCAACGCCCTCAATTCCAGCTATAGAAGAACATCCGCCTTTTATTATATTCGTTCTATTATGAACTCTTTTCTGTTTTTTTCCCACTTCAACCCAACCTTCGTTAATTGGTTTGTTAGAAATCATCTTGCCCGCTCCATTCTTAGTTTTCGTGGCCACAGCTGCATAGCTTATGATACCACTAGCATTATCTTTCTGTCCCTTTTTAACCGATACTTGCGCGGTCACTGGCTGCGATTGCGCGTGCGCCTTCAGTGCCACATCTATTCTCTCGCTTGGCGGCAATGTCGATTGTTGGTTTACTAGCGTCCGTTCGATGTTAGATACGACAACATTGTCATAACTCGAGCCAGCCCTATGCATTGACATTTCAGTTTTCAGTTTTTGAACCTCAGCTTGCAGCCTGCGACACTCATTTTTAGTACTTTCTAACTCCGTACGAAGACGAGTGTTCTCCAATAATGTCTCCAGTTTCTCGTTAATAATCTTAGTGAGCCTCTCCTCAAGTGAATTCATTTTTGTAGTTATTGTGTGGTTTAAAACTTCAGTGATGTTAATAAGTGCTTTGCTCACCTCACTCGATTCGGCGTTAATATGATTGTCACTCTTGGACACCTGTTGATTCGGAGATGTAGTTAATACATCCTCACATGACATGTTGGTGGTGTTTATAGTCATATCCAAATTAACAAAGTTGTCCTCCATCCTGGCAGGCCTAGCTCCCCTCACCGGAGTGACAACGATACCTTCTTATCTCTGCCTCATGTTCCCGGAACTGGGCTGACGTTATGTTTAGGCAGCAGTAGTGGTAACCTCCTTTACACGAATTACATTGCACCAATTCAAAATCTTCAACCGCCCTTTTGCAAACAACGCAGTTCATGTCTAACGTTTTTTCCGTTTTCACAAACAAACACTATTATTTCGCATTATTTTCATTTACAGAGTACACACGATATATGTAAACTAATGTTATAGAAGAATTATGCACTTAAAAACTGTTTTAAACAAAATAATGATTTAATTACGCGGAGCTCAACTCATTCGATTTAAATCGTAACGGTCGTATGTAATATGAGCCATATTACAAATTACCACTCCAGTATCAAAAGCGCCTAGGTTTTTTAAAATTCTAAACCGCTTTTGGAACTTATAGCTGTAAGTGTACATATGACTGTTAATTTGACTTAATTCATATGAGAAATATTATCATTTTCATCTCTTATTAAACTTAATACTTAAAGTAAAAGAATAAGTATTGAAATAAGAAATAACATGCAATTATTGACGAATAAATTAAAATGTTTCCTATTCTTTAATCTTACAAAATACCCGAAAAACTAGAGGCTACGGTTTAAGAGATTAAAAAGAAAGAAAAATAAATTAAGAAGAAAACATTTAAATGATAATTTATTTACATGATATTGTAAGAAAGATAGGAAAAGGAATGTTGAGATGGTTTGGGCACATAGAGAGGATGGATGATAGAAAATTGGTAAAAGGGATCTATAGAGCTAGTGCGGATGGTAATGTTAGTAGAGGACGACCACGGAGAACACACTTGGACCAAATTGAGAGTGTGCTCAAAAAGGCTGGCGTCCGAAGTATAAAGAATAAAAGAGCATGTATGAAAAGATTGATGGATGTAAACGAAGCTAGAGAGGTTTGTCAGGATCGTGCAAAGTGGCGATCAATAGTCTCTGCCTACCCCAATGGGAACTAATGGCGTGAGTATATGTATGTATGTATGTAAGAAAACATTTTCTTCATCACATAGAAATTGATACGTACACAAACATAAGTTTGGAAAAATCACTATACTAAGAGAAATATCTAGAAAACAACACTGGCATATAGCAATCTCAGAATCCAACATAAAAAAGTCAGTTGTCACAGTCTTTATCTCCAAACTCCTGCGTAACGGCTGAACCTATTTAAATGATTTTTTTGTACACATTCGGTGGGTCTGAGAATAGGTTTATAACTTATTTTAATACTCCTAAGGGTTGTTCATCCCTAACATTTTATTTTTATATTATCAAATAGAAATTCCCTAGAAATAATTAATGTAGCAAAACAACGTTTGCCGGTTCAACTAGAAGTCGTATAGAAGTACACTACTGATTGGTTTTTCACTACAGCATGGTCCTCCGTACGAACTCAGAGCAACTGGTGCTGCAGCCAGAAGCTATGACTACAATGCAGCAAGAGGAACTGATAGGAAGACCACCAAGTAAGTGACAAACGACCGATTTATGAATTGAGTATTCCAGCTGAGAACAACTTCAGTATCGTTCTGTCGCAATGAAATCTTAACAACTGAATGAGACAAAACGATAGGTACTTAAGTTGTTCTCAGCTTGAATACTCAATTCAGAAATCGGGCGAAAGTAATTAATATAAATACGATGTTAAAGTAAACGCCGTGTAGTATCAGCTTTGAATAGCACTACCCCATTTCTTCTCGTGGGTATTTGCAAGAGGCGGATTCGCGACTCTTAGGGGGATGCGGTTGGATACCTATCATCAAGAACCTTTATTTTACAATATTATTCCCACTTAAGTTCCAAAAGTGGCTGAGCAATTTCTAATTCTGAAGCTCTGCCTACCTGTTCTATGGATTTATGGCTGTGAGTATATGTATGTACGATGTTAAAATCAATTTTGTCTTTCAAAACTGACTAACTGTCTCAGTTTCGGTTTTTTATTAATATGATAAAGCACGCTACTGACCCACTATATCAGTGAACTTTTTAACTGCTGTTCATTATTTACATACCTTCTGGGAAAAACATATGTGTGGTTAATTTATCATGGTTGTTAACGGTGAGGGAAAACATTGTGAGGAAACCCACATGGCTGAGTTGTACTTAGTCATGTGACAGTGTATTCGTACAAAACGGCGATAGGCCTACCCCCTATCACGTGAGTACACTGTCCATGCAAAGAGGGAAAAACATAGCATTTTTTTTAAATATTAACGTAGATGTGTATTGGTATGACTTGTACTATTTTTGTTCCTCTAAAGTAATCAATAGATAAAAACACTGCAATTTTTATTAAAAAATCTGCCTTTTTTACAGTTTCTTAAAGTATTGTACTAATTTTTTTATTTTCGTTGGATACGTTTCCATGGTGGTTCAATTAAAGTTTCCGTCATATCGCTATGAAGGCGGTTCTTATATTTTTGAAAAATATCTACATTCTTTAATCTTCATCCATATTTGTCAAGATATACTTTTTTCCAATGAAAAATGTATTTCCAGTATTTGCGCCTATATTTTATTGTCTGTTTGCCGTGTAGTGCCGGCTTAGAATGTTGCTACCCCTCTCTACCCACGGGTGTCGTAAGAGGCGACTAAGGGTATTAAGGGTTTTTTTGGATTTTTGGGCGATGCTGTTAGAGACCCATCACCAAAAACCTTTTTTTTACCATCTTTTCCCTACTCAACTTCCAAAAGTGGCTGAGGTATTTATAATTCCTTAGCTCTGGTTATCCCTTCTAGGGAAATATAGCCGTGAGTATATGTATGTATGTATGTATTTTATTGTCCTCTTCACAGCGTTGCAGAAGCCTCGGCTCATCTCATCAAAGGCTGTCTAGGAGCTGGCATAGTGTCGATGCATGAAAATTTTGCTATTGTTGGCCTGTGGTCGGCCATATTTGTAACCATATTTTTGGGATGTTTAGTAGCGTATGGAATTCATGTAAGTTATTTTTATTACTCCAAAAACTCTGCCTTATGCGTTCACGCCGTATATCCCGGAAGGGGTTGGTAGAGGTACTGATACTTCTGAACATCACGTGACATTATCACCCAGTGTTCAGAGTATGCAAGTTTTGTTTGGAAAGTGTAATCATGTGATAGGGGGTAGGCCTATCGCAGTTTTGTATCATGGGACAACGTTCACGCCGAATATCCCCGAAGGGGTTTGCAGAGGTACTAATACTTCTGAACATCACGTGACTTTGTCACCTGGTGTTCAGAGTACCCACATTTTGCATGGACAGTGTACTCACGTGATAGGGGGCAGGCCTATCGCCGTTTGGTGCGAATACACTGTCATATGACAAAGACCCATTTTCTATATTCTGGTGACATATATAAAAAAAATGTAACCAAAATTTAATCCAGACATTATATTATATTATTATAATAGAGCAGAGAGATTTCTGTCTGGGCACAAATATACATATAAGTACCGATCTTTAAACTAGATATCGCAAGATATAAACAGCCATCACATACGCACTCTCTTAGAATCGTATACTGTCAGATGACATTAATGAGATCATTCTAACCGCAGCTATCGTGTCGATAAAAAATAGCGCTCGTGCAAGGCCTCCTATAGCAAGCACGAGCGCTATTATATCGATTCGATAACGGTTAGAATGAGATGGCAGTATACGATACTAAGTAAGTGCGTAAGAGATGGCTGCTTTATCCCACGCGATAACTAGTTTAAACACGGCTCGTGCTTGCCTTCCTGATATTATTTTATTCTATAGATCCTAGTCAAATCAGCACAGAAAACGTATGGGAGAGTTCAAGAGCATACATTATCTTATCCCGAAGTTGTCGAAGCGGTCACGGCGACAGTTCCAAGTAAAAGATTGAGAAAATTTAGCAAATGTTTCCGGTGAGTAATATTTTGTCATAGAGGTGAATGTTCCTCGGCCCTTCTTCTTAATTCTTCCTTATATTTTGGCACTAGGTGATCCGCGCATTGTTGTATAGTGCCTTTAAATAACACTTCTCCTTTCTACCCATGGGTATTGTAAGAGGCAACAAAGGTTATGGGGATTAGGTAGTTTTTGGGTGGTGCGGTTGGAGATCCATCACCAACGATACTTTATTTCTACCATTTTGTCCTCTTTCAACTTCCAAATATGGCTGAGGAGAAAGCTAAAAAAACACTACACGCTAATACTAAAACGCTAATATTATAAACTAAAAAAATAAAATATTTTTTCTAGATACATGGTGGACACAATAATTGTGGTAGATCTCTTCGGGTCCTGTACAGTCTATGCAATTGTGATCGGAAAAACGTTATACCAACTTTACTACAATACGACAGAGGTTGACGAACACGTCACTAGATTTATGGTCTTAGCGTTGTGGATTCCACTTATGTTGATGAGCTGGGTTCGGAACCTTAAGGCTTTGGCGCCGTTTTCTATGCTTGCCAATTGCATAATTCGTAAGTTTGTTTTACTATTACTGGTCACATAACGACGATGTTTTTTAAATGATAAAAAACTTTTATTCAAACATAGCACTATATAGCAGAAGTTGTAGCAACCGTGATAGCGAAGTGAGTTGATCACCACTTATCGTGCAGACGATAAGGGTTAGAATCACGGGACGGATCTACACAATTTGTGTTTTCTAAAATCATATGTGTGGTTAATTTATCATGGTTGTGAATGGTGAAGGAAAACATCGTGAGGAAACACACATGGCTGAGTTGTACTTAGTCATGTGACAGTATATTCGTGCAAAAGGCCTGTCCTCCTAACGCGTGAATACACTGTCGAAGCAAAACGTGGGTACTCTGAATACCTGGTTAAAATGTCACGTGATGTTCAGAAGTATTAGTATCTCTGCCAACCCCTTCGGGGATATACGGCATGAATGTTTGAGTTTCGGTTTGATTTAACCAACAATACTACCAGTAGTAGTCTACAATTAACACAATAAGTATCCATATTGCCAAGCAAAGGAGAGTCAGCACCAAATCGTACGTCGCCATTGTAGTCGATTTAATTTAGTGATCCATCTCTTTTTACTACTTAATAAGCGATGAATAAGGGATTTTTCTAACTAGCTTTTGTATTATTAAATTAATTCCATTAAATCTTAATTATTATACTTAGACTTTACTAAATAAATGTATTAAAGAAAGAAAAACGAAACTAAGAGATTACTTCCAACAGACTTATTACTACCGGTTTTCAGCTCTACCACACTACTTAACTTATTCATGAACCACGGCACTACTAACCGAACTATCAGTAATGTTTTCACAATGAACGCCACTATCAACTCAATTTAGATTTTTGATTTTATAGTTGATAAACAGAAAAAATTAACTATTTTACCCCTATAGAGATGGAATTATAAATTCCTCAGCCACTTTTGGAAGTTGAGTTGGGAAAAGATGATAAAATAAAGGTTTTTGGTGATGAGTCTCCAACCGCATCGCCCGAAAATCCAATAAAAGCCCCAATACCCTTAGTCGCCTCTTACGATACCCGTGGGCAGAAAGAGGTAGCGACATTCTAAGCCGGCACTGCACGGCAATTTGTACTTGTGAAATTTTCGTCAGTTCGAAACAAATGTTAATAATAATACTAAATATTAAACGGACATATTATGCATATATCAAGCTAGCCTGAAAATGAATTAAACATGTATTTAATATTATGTAATTCACATATATATAGCAGCCAAGGCTAAGAAACAAATATTTATGCTCACCACATTAATGTTGCTCTCAGCGGGGATCGAACCCGCGACGAAGCTAGTCACCTATCCACTCGGCCACGGCTGTCGTCAAGAGGTAAAAAAAGGTACAAACTACAGACGTTATTATTTTTAATTTCAGTTTTGGCAGCAGCATCTACTATATACTACGGTTTAAAAAACCAGTCGGCTAGTCCGTTCGATACATCGGTGTTTCCAGTATTCAAGGGTCCGATGGCTCTATTCTCGTTTGCTGGCACCTGCGTCTACAGTATGGAGGGAGTGGGCGTGGCTTTGGTCATTGAGAATAGCATGAGGAATCCAAAGAAGTTTCCTGTTGTTATAGTTTCAGGTAAATAATTTAACATAACATAACATATACTCACGGCTATAAATCCCTAGAAGGGGTAGCCAGAGCTAAGGGATTAGAAATTCCTCAGCCACTTTTGGAAAATTGAGTGGGGAAAAGATGCCAAAATAAAGGTTGTTGGTGATGGGTCTCCAACCGCATCGCCCAAAAATCCCTTAAAAAGCCCCAATACCGTTAGTCGCCTCTTACGTACTCCCATCGGTAGAAACGGGGTAGTGCTATTCTAAGCCGACACTACACGGTAAATAATTTAGTTTTAATTAATTGTATGTTATAGAAATTAGATATAAATAAATAGGGATATTAGGTATTATTGTGTACTAACCTAATATTTAAGTTGTATTACTAATAAGATATGGAACCATGTTCTGATAATAAAAACTCTTTCTGATAATAAAGAACTCTTATTATAAATATTGTATTGTATAACACATAGCTAAGTTGTACTTAGTCATATGACAGTGTGTTCGTACCAAATGGCGATAGGCCTACCCCCTATCACGTGAGTACTCAACGTGGGTTCTCTGAACACCAGATAACGATGTCACGTGATGTTCAGAAGTATTAGTCCTCTGCTAACTCCTTTTGGGATATACGGCGTAAACACTTTAGTCTTAAGAATGAATTGATCGATTTAATTTAAACCAAACAAACTTTTTCTCACCAATCGTTTTAGAATATAGAAAAAGTTCTAATCTCATTTTTTATGACATGACATTACGTGAGTTTAAAATGCCGACATAATACATTTTTCCCGTCGGAACTTCACATACTTAATAAACATAAAAGTTCACGCCGTTTATCCCGAAGGGGTTGGCAGAGGTACCAATACTCTTGAACTCACATGGCAAGCGCCATCTAGTTTCCAGAGAAGGTACCCACGTTTTGCTTAGACAGAGTACTCACGTGATAGGGGGCAGGCCTATCGCCGTTTTGTACGAATACACTGTCACATGATTAGTACAACTCAGCCATGTGGGTTTCCTCACGATGTTTCACATACTTACTTCAGTTAATAAGTTCCTATATTTTTCAGCATACGTGATAGTTATAACTATGGTGCTGACAGTAGGTTCGTTTGGCTACTATGGATTTGGAGAGAAATCTCATTCACCTGTGACCTTGAATTTTCCTTTTACAGGGTGAGTATAATTGTATATAATTTTTTTGTTAACATGGTATGTGTAACAGACCAAGCATATGCCGTTGTGATTTGGTCTCGTGATGTTACTATTTTAATCGCTTACAAAATTAGTATTTTTGCTCATATTATTTATCCAAAAATAAATTTTTTCTAACAATATCTTTCAGATAATCAATATAGGTACAAAAATAATTAAAGCAATTAAAATATAATAAAAAAATAATTAATGCAAACTGTTAATAACTGTTTAGTTTTTAAGCAAATCAGTTTAATTTATTGGACATCTACCGAACATGTTTTTAATCCAGCAAATCTTTCCATTCATAGGTTGTCTGGAAGAGATCGCTCTTAGTGATAAGACCGCCAGTTGTACTTTGGCTTTTGTACCGATCTTTTTTTTGTAATTGTTGTTTTTTTGTAATGTGCAAAAAAGAGTTATATATAGTATATAGAAATATTATTATTATCTGGTATCTCTTAGATTCTCGCCTCTCCCATGGCCGAAAAAGAAAATATAAAATTTTAATGGGAGAGGCGGTACTCCCCGACAAGAGCACAGTCGGTCGGGGTCAGGGAGTCAGGTTCAAGAACCGACGGACGATCCGAGCCGTATCAAGCAGCACCGCTTTCTGCATTTGTGCTGGAACCGACACGCCACAGAAATCCAACCACCTCAAGTTGGTCGCGAGGCTGGTTGGAATTAACCCGTTCGCGGACAAAACAATTGGGATAATTTCAGTCGAGGTCACACCCCACATGTCGGTGATCTCGTGAGCCAGATCGAGATACTTTCGACGCTTCTCGGTTTCGGCTTTCACGAGACCCTCGTCATGTGGGATAGTGACATCCACTAGAAATACCCTCGACTGCGACCGATCCCATACCACGATATCAGGCTTATTCGCTAGAATAGTCCTGTCCGTGATAACGGATCGGTCCCAATAGATTTTGGCACGGTCGTTTTCTAGGATTGGCTCCGGCAGATACTTGTAATACGGCAGCCTCTGTTGCAAGAGTCCGTATTTCAGAGCGAGCTCCTGATGCAGGATTTTGGCTGCTTGGTTCTGTTTGTGCAAGTACTCAGTGTTAGCAAGAGCCGAACAACCGGAAATAACATGCCTAAGTGACTCTCCGGGACGGCCACATGCTCGACAGATGTCTGTGGTACCGTCCTTTAGGATGTATTTCCGATAGTTCCGCGTCTTGATTACCTGGTCTTGTATTGCACAGACAAAACCTTCGGTTTCCCCAAAGAGGTCCCCGAAACGCAGCCAATGCAGGGAGGCTTTACGGTCCACGAAAGGTTCGTGAAGTACCTTGTAAAACCTCCCGTGCAGCTCCTTCTCTTTCCATACGGACTCCCGATCAGAGGTGCTAAGTACCTCCGGGGTTCGCCAATCCTGTGAGGCCAACGATAAGGGAGTCAGTCCTTTATCACTAGCGACCACCTCTCCCCGAATACTATCATCCGTCATCGTCAAAAAATAGTTTCTGAGGTTGCATACCTCGCGGTTGTGGATGGTTTTGGCACTCAAGAGGCCTCGACCACCACACTTCCGCGGGATATACAACCTCAGAAACTATTTTTTGACGATGACGGATGATAGTATTCGATGAGAGGTCATCGTCGTGCGGACTCGTCTGTCCAGAGCGTCTAGTTCGGACTGAGTCCATCTGAGCATGCCAAACGTGTACATCAGTACAGGCATGACCCAGGAGTTAATGGCTCGGATCTTATTAACGCCTGACAAGTAGCTATTGAGCACACTTTTCAGGCGTTCATAAAACTTCCTCGCAAACACCCTGTTTCACGTCTGCCACCTTCACACCGATGGTTTGTGACATGCCCAGATACCGGTATGTTTCAGCCTCGGAGAGTGCCCTCAAATGATTGGTGCCGACATCGACACCATCAGAGTGCACGACATGCCCCTTCTCGACATGAATGACCGCACACTTATCGACCCCGAGCTCCATCTTGACGGAACCACTGAAATCATTAGTGATCGTCAGTAGCTCCGCCAATCTGTCAGCCGTGGGGGCGTAAAGCTTCAGGTCATCCATGTAAAGGAGATGAGGCAAGCGTGGTCCGCCTCTCCGAAACTGAAAGCCTGTCCCCGAATTCTCAAAGAGTGTACTTAAAGGATTCAGGGCCAAGCAAAACCAAACTGGACTCAGGCAATCGCCCTGGAAAATACCTCGCCTTATATCAATTTGGTCATCCGCGTCCGTCATCCGCTGACCGTCTAAACTCAGGATCGTTCTCCAGCACCCCATACACTGCCCGAGGAAGTGTCGAACTGTACTTTCAATTTTGTACTGCTTGAGGACCCTCATGAGCCATGAATGAGGTACCGAATCGAACGCCTTCCTGTAGTCCATCCAGCCAGCGGAGAAGTTCCGACGGTTGCGTTTGACCAGTTGGCCTACGACCGCATCGATGAGGAGTAGCTCCTTGCTACCGCGACTACCGCCCCTACATCCGTTCTGAGCTCCAGATATCACATTGTTATCAACAATGTGTTGAGTAATCTTGGAGCTCAGAACGGATGTCAAGGTCTTGTAAATTGTACAAAGACAAGTAATGGGGCGGTATTGTGATGGATCCGCGGTAGCATCGCTCTTTGGAGCTAAATGAGTGACCCCAGTAGTTAAGAAGTTCGGGAGCGTCCCACTCTCGAGGGCGCTTTGGAACTGACGGGCGAGAGTAGCGTGACAGCGCGTGAACCCCTTCAACCAGTAATGGTGCAATCCGTCCGGCCCCGGACTTTTCCAGTTCGGAGCCTTACGGATCGCAGCCACCACATCCTCCTCGGATATGTTGACGGGGTTCATGGGCGCTATGGGCTCGCACGCTCCCTCGACCGCCTCGAACCATCGGCCCTCTTCGTGATCAACAGGCAGCGACCAAAGCCCACGCCAAAAGGCAACTACTTCGGCTTTTTCCGGTCGCTGACCTGTCGAAACCACATCGGGACGCTCCAAAGTTCTGTAGAACTTCTTCTGGTCACTCATGAAGAGACGATTCTGTTGGTACCTCTTTACCCTTTCAGAATATCGCCTAATTCGCTTACCCCAAGCAGCGATCTTCTGCTTCAGATCATCGATGCGCTCCACCAGTCTACAGGCAAACTCCGGTGAGTTGTCAAAGACATTCTCACCAGGGAATGCCTCCCTTACGAAGCGCACCATCCTCGGCCTATTGTTGCCTGATCTGAAGCTGGTCAGTTTGCCGATGAGGACCCTGGCCCTTGTGATACGGCTTTCAATCCGCCTCATCCAGGCTGGTCTAGTTCTAGTCCTGGGACTAGTACTGCCAGCCTGGCGGGAGCCACCAGCTCTTGTTGGTGGCATCCTGACGCCGACAAATTGACAAACTGTCATTGCGGCGCCAAAGAGAATTGAATCCGTATCCCAAAGGTCCATGCTGCTCTCTAAAAATGAGGGCAGCATGTTATTGACGGCCTCAACGACATCCCGAACCTTGATGCTGAGAGGAACTCGGGGCAGCCTTGGCCTCCTTTCGAGAGGCACTTGGCGATATTCCAGGATCGTCTCTTCGAGTGCACTCCTCACCAAATCCAAATCCAGGGAGACTGTTCCCCAATCGCTTTCCGCACCACCCACATCCGGCAGGTTAGCAATTGGCTCCCTCCGTACTTCCCGTTCAGGGACTGGAGGGAGAACCTGCAATGGTGGCTCTTCGTCTAGCTGGGGAACAGCCTCGCGTCGCAATTGTTCGAGTTCGGTAGTGCTAAAAAGTTCTGAGCGCTGTATGTACCGAACTCGATCCGCCAGGTTTTGTTCTGTGACGGTCAAATTGGGCTTCAGCCGCAGAAATTCGCGGTACATTGCTGCCCGATAACCCGTCCGCCCAGTTCTTGATCCTGAGGCCCTAAGGTAGGCCCGCATGGCATTTCTATTCATATCAACCGTCCATGCCATGCGGCGCCTAGCTCCACCAGCGGCGGGTACCGACTGCTGGGACTGAGTTGCCCCAGTCCCAACCGATGCCAAGCCATCTGGTGGCTGAGGTGGTCGCGCAGACCGTCCAGGTGGTCGGGCCGGTCTGCGGCGGCTGGGGGACCGCATGCTGCCACGTCCAGCCCCAGCTCCAGACGCGCCCCAGCGTTAACCCCTGGGGAGCGGCCCTATACTCTCATCGTTACTATTATTGTCCATTTTACGATGAGCGAAGATTCACCCGGGTTTTCGCTCACTTGCCCCGGGGAGACCGTTATTGCTCTATTTTGCGCTGAGACCAGTTTGTAGACACGGTCAACACCTACAAACTCAAGCGCTGACTATTTGCATTGTTGGAATGGCAAGCTGGTAAACAAATTCGGTACCCAACCCTGGATGACTGCGGGTCTTCTTCGTTGTGCCAGACATAAAGATCATCTTCACGCCTTGGTGAAGCTTCATCCAAACGACATCATATTGAACACTTCCTTTCGACGCTACAGAAACTTTTACATTGATCTTCTTCGTAATCTTAAAAGTAATTATGAAAAAGACTTACTAGCTAAAAGTGCTGAAAGCTCAAAAAAGTTGTGGCAATCAATAAAGAGCATCTGTCACCTGAAACAGCAGAGAAAGTCGACGGCGTCTGAATTACTTGCAAACAAAAATGATTCCATAAGTCCATTGAACCAAATCAATAGCTTTTTTGCAAATGTTGGAGCCAATCTCGCAAAAAATATATTAAGCAAAGTCAATACTACAGAGAGTCACTTGGCAAAATCGGTCAATACCACGGATGGTCCTTGCTTTTCACTCTTTTTGTCCCCTACTGATCCTAGAGAGATATCATCCTTCATTTCTCTTCTAAAGGATGATAGTGCCCCTGGTTTAGATGAAATAAGTAGCACACTCATTAAAAACATAAAAAATGAAATCTTGCTGCCACTAACCCACATTTTTAATTTCAGCTTAAGTAATGGTCACTTTCCAAATGTATGGAAAACTGCTTCTGTTTCACCTATCCACAAAAATGGCCCTAAAGATGATTCATGCAATTACCGACCTATCTCGCTTTTAAGTATATTTTCTAAGATTCTGGAGAAAATCGTCAACAAAAGACTTATGGACTTTCTTGAAGCCAATGATTTGATTGCCCCTATGCAATACGGGTTTAGGAGGAAAAAATCCACCGAAGACGCCACGAAGCAACTCATGAAAGCTATAGTTAATATCCTAGATGCTGGCGACAAATGTATAGCTGTCTTCCTTGATTTGTCCAAGGCATTCGATACCGTCTCAACTCTCATTCTTTTGAGAAAAATGGAAAGTCTTGGTATTCGTGGCGTAGCACTGAAATGGTTCCAGAGCTATCTTCAAAATAGGCACCAAATCACAAAAGTAGACTCGGCGAAGAGTGACGTATCACAACTGGATTTCGGTGTTCCACAAGGCAGTATACTTGGCCCTAGCCTTTTTCTTATTTATGTGAATAGTTTGCAGAACATATCCCTAAAATCTGCGAAGATGGTGTGCTACGCAGATGATACAGCAATTTTGTTCGAAGGCAAAACTTGGAGCTCAGCCAAAGCAAATGCAGAGGCTGGTCTCAGAAGTGTAACCAATTGGCTTGAGCAAAATCTGCTGACCCTTAATACCAACAAAACACAATTTCTATGTTTTTTCAAAACAATGGCATCTCAACCGCAATTTTTAGATTCTCTTCAATTACACAAATGTGAGAGCGAGAAGAGTAATGTCAGTACATGCAGATGTGAAATAATTAAAAGAGCACACCAGATAAAATATCTGGGACTAATCCTAGACGAGAGACTAACATTTGGAAGTCACATAGATACTCTATCGAAAAGAGTTCGGAAACTGATCGGAGTAATGAAGCTGCTGCGCCGCTCAGCTGACATCAATACAATGATTCTGGTTTACACAGCACTATGTCAACCTCTGCTTTCCTACTGTATAGAGGCATGGGGTGGTGCTTCAAAAACCATATTCATTCAGCTTGAAAGGTCTCAACGCGCGCTTCTCAAAGCAATGCTCCGTAGGCCCTTATACTATCCCACTGATAAAATATACCAGGAAACCAACGTGCTGAGGGTCAGGCAGCTTTACATACTCAAAGTCGCACTATCTATGCACAAGACAATATTTTCCTCCCCTGATACAGAATTGAGCAGATCTTCTCGAGTGTACCAGCTTAACTTACCAATAGTAAAATCAAGTTTTGCAAAACGTTTGAGTATATTTTCATCCACTTACATATACAATAAGGTTGTAAAACAATGTAAAATTGCAAAGGGAGACTCTGTTTCTAAAACTAAGCAAATCATAATCAAATGGCTCAAATCCCTAAACTATGAGGTGACTGAAGAATATATTCCAACCTAAATAATCAAATAACAATAAACCAGAGCTCAAATCTATATGACTAAAATAAAATACTAACAAAACATATAAAAATATGTACATTATACTTACTTATTATGTCATTTTTTATGTAACTCTATGCGTTGTATTTAGTCCTATGTATGTATGTATATATATAGATATATATGTTAAATATTATAATAATGATGTACGTGCATAATATCAGATACTTTGCTCTTATTTGCAAGTATCATATGTGCAAATATCCTTTATTTAATCTTGTATTATTTCTTTATTTATTTTTTTATCTTTTTATTATTATTATTATTATTTTTTTGTCCTGTATCTGTTTGTAATTTTAGGAAATTTACTTTAAATATAATAATTTGTTTTGTATTGTTTGTAGAGGTTATAATAATTTCAATTAATTAAAATTAACTGGTTTCTCAAGATACAGGCTTAGCCTAGTTTGAGAACCCCTGTATACTTGTAATAATGCATGTGAAAAATTAATAAATGATTTTGTTTTTTGTTTTGTTTATGTCATCCTGCCATTCCAACAATGGGCGGTGGGGTCGTCACATCCCTACGCCTATTTTATTATTATTATTTCAGGCATGAATTTTAGTTCCTCGCCTCTCCCATGGCCGAAAATGAAAATATAAATTTTAAAAGGGAGAGGCGGTACTCCCCAACAAAAGCACAGTCGGTCGGGGTCAGGGAGTCAGGTTCAAGAACCGACGGACGATCCGAGCCGTATCGAGCAGCACCGCTTTCTGCATTTGTGCTGGAACCGACACGCCACAGAAATCCAACCGCCTCAAGTTGGTCGCGAGGCTGGTTGGAATTAACCCGTTCGCGGACAAAACAATTGGGATAATTTCAGTCGAGGTCACACCCCACATGTCGGTGATCTCGTGAGCCAGATCGAGATACTTCCGACGCTTCTCGGTTTCGGCTTTCACGAGACCCTCGTCATGCGGGATAGTGACATCCACTAGAAATACCCTCGACTGCGACCGATCCCACACCACGATATCAGGCTTATTCGCTAGAATAGTCCTGTCCGTGATAACGGATCGGTCCCAATAGATTTTGGCACGGTCGTTTTCTAGAATTGGCTCCGGCAGATACTTGTAATACGGCAGCCTCTGTTGCAAGAGTCCGTATTTCAGAGCGAGCTCCTGATGCAGGATTTTGGCTGCTTGGTTGTGCAAGTACTCAGTGTTAGCAAGAGCCGAACAACCGGAAATAACATGCCTAAGTGACTCTCCGGGACGGCCACATGCTCGACAGATGTCTGTGGTACCGTCCTTTAGGATGTATTTCCGATAGTTCCGCGTCTTGATAACCTGGTCTTGTATTGCACAGACAAAACCTTCGGTTTCCCCAAAGAGGTCCCCGAAACGCAGCCAATGCAGGGAGGCTTTACGGTCCACGAAAGGTTCGTGAAGTACCTTGTAAAACCTCCCGTGCAGCTCCTTCTCTCTTCATACGGACTCCCGATCAGAGGTGCTAAGTACCTCCGGGGTTCGCCAATCCTGTGAGGCCAACGATAAGGGAGTCAGTCCTTTATCACTAGCGACCACCTCTCCCCGAATACTATCATCCGTCATCGTCAAAAAATAGTTTCTGAGGTTGCATACCTCGCGACCTATTATTATTATTAATGAATTCCCTGAATTCTAAATAACGAAGATATAATGCAATGGGGTTCCCATTTTTATAGCTGAAATTTGTCTGTCTGTCGAATTCCTGTTGCTGAAATGAGATAGTTGGAATTGTAACCAAATACTTTGATACTTGAACAGCATAAGATTCATCATGATTCGCTATGCACAAGTTGGCTTAGGTTTAAAACAAAAAGCGATACGCGAGCGATAAGCGATAAAAAATGATTGTTGAGAACTATCAAAGGCATTTGTTTTTAATTTTCGATAGATATAATTATAACAACTATTGACTTTCGGATATTTATTCGCGTGTATTACATGGTTTTTAAAGCCCAACGTTTTAGTTATAATGGGCAGTCGTGAAAGTCTTAGAATATACTTGATAAATTGTTGTCATAAATTAGTCTGTGTAGTGTCGGCTTAGAATAGCACTACCCCATTTCTTCCGGTGGGTGTACGTAAGAGGCGACTAACGGTATTGGGGCTTTTAGGGGATTTTTGGGCGATGCGGTTGGAGACCCATCAACAACCTTTATTTCATCAACTTATCCCCACGCAACTTCCAAATGTTGCTGAGGGATTTTTAATTCCTTAGCTCTGGCTACCCCTTCTAGGGATTCATAGCCGTGAGTATATGTATGTATGTATGTAAATTTCAGATACCCAGTAATGCTGCGGATAATGCTAGCCCTGATGATTGGAGTGACGTTTGGACTAAACTTCCACGCGCCTTTCAGCCTACTCTGGGCTCATATCAAACACAGACACAACCCGGACCGGTATTGGATAACGGAACGTATCTACAGATCTATATGTGTTTCCTGTATCGTATGTTTGGGGGCTGCGTTTCCGTTCGTTTCCGAGATTATTGGACTGGTAAGAGATGATTTTTTCTTGTGAATAAAAAGTGGATCACTGTTGTATTATTGTTTTAATTAATAAATAAATATAATACATACATACATACATAAACTCACGGCTATAATTCCCTAGAAGGGGTAGCCACAGCCAAGGAATTATAAATTCCTCAGCCACTTTTGAAAGTTGAGTGGGGAAAAGATGGTAAAATAAAGGTTTTTGGTGATGGGTCTCCAACCGCATCGCCCAAAAATCCAATAAATAGCCCCAATACCCTTAGTCGCCTCTTAAGACACCCGTGGGTAGAAAGGGGTAGCGACATTCTAAGCCGGCACTACACGGCAAATATAAATATAATAATAAAATATAAAATTACACACACGGGTGTCGCAGGAGGCGACTAAAGGTATGGGGCTTTTTAAGTGGTTTTTGGGCGATGCGATTAGATAGGTACCCATCACCAACGATGCTTTATTTCTACCTTTCAGTCCCCTACCAATTTCCAAATGTGGCTGAGGAGTCATTAGCTCTAAAGCTCTTGCTACCCTTTTTTGATTTACATACATACATACACATACTCACGGCTATAAATCCCGTAACGGGGTAGCCAGAGCCTTGTAATGAAAAATTCCTCAGCCACTTTTGGAAGTTAATTGGGAAAAGATGGTAATACTAAATGTCTTCGGTGACGGGTCTCCAACCACATCGCCCAAAAATTACTTTAAAAGCCCCTATACCCTTAGTCGCCTTTTACGATCACCCATGGGTAGAAATGGGGTAGTGTTACTCTAAGCTCTACTTTTTTGGGATTTATTTATTAAAATATTCTCTTTTGTTACAGCTTGGCTCATTTTGTCTGAGTAACATGGGGTTCATATATCCAGCTCTACTCGAATTGGCTGTAGACTGGGATGATCCTGGGAACAAAGCCATCCGTATATTAAAATGTGTGGTTTTTTGTACTTTTGGCACACTATTTTGTATAGCTGGCACACTGTCTAATGCCAAGAAAATGATTAACAAATTATCGCCCAATACCGCTACGTAGTACTCATGTCGTGTGTAGTATATACCCACTGGATTATATATGGAGAGAGGTTTTATTTCGTATATATTATATTTTATATAATTGAAACTCAGGAATGCTATGTATTATTCAGAGACGGAAAAACTAAATGTAAACAGAGCCAGAAGGCCCATTAAAGATGAGATTGAATCAACCGACTTCAAAATGGAGCTTCTATTTCCCACTCTTATGTTTTTTTACGTTTATGTCTTTTACGTATTTACTCCGTCAATAGTTAATCGATATCATAAGTTGACATTTGGTTTTGATGTTTATGCATTCAGAGTCCATTAAATGTTAATAGGGCTTCATAGCGTGTTTATAAAAATAAATATTTTCAAATATTAAAATGAATACGTTCATAAATTGTTCACTATGTAATTTGGTATGAAAACTTTGATTTTCGTCAAATTATTGTGAGGGCGGTTCCTTTTTCGGGCTATTCCACATATCCCCCCTGAGCTATCCCCCCTGGGGGGGAAGAAAGGAATTTTTTTCCACATAGTGCTACCAGGGGGGATAAACGGAAAATTTTCTTCCACTTATCCCTCCTAAGACAAAGTACAATCAAAAAGAACAATCATTATGCCCGTGGACTACTGACCTTATTTTATTGCCTTTTGTTACATAATTAATAATTTTCATCAATCTTACTGCTAAATGTTCTTGTTTGTTTGGGGTATTTTAAATCAAAAGGTAAGTAATTTTAGTTAAGGTGTCTCCAGGACACTTAGGGCCAGTTTTTTGATCCGGAGTTAAAAATATAACCATTTGTTACATTGACTATAGTTAAATGTCTAACCAGTAGTCAAATCGTAAATCCATTTTGGTTCGATATTTGACATTAGTTACTCTAACCACGGGTCAAAAAATGCATTTTGCTGATATTTAACTAATAGTTACGATATTTAACAAATTGTTGAGTTAACCACGGATCAAAAAACTGGCCCTTAGTAAACTTTAGACTCTAACTTAGTCTATTAACAAATTTAAGCAATATTTCATTACCATTTTCTTACATTGACGTGATCGTATCATATGTTGTAAAATTGTAGAAGACTGATTTCTGTACCACGGAATCATATGACAAGAGAAATTTGTAAACCTCTGTTTGGAAATGTTAAAAAAAACAAGAATTATGATCAAACCGGCTTTCCTTTGTCCCTCTAAAAGTACTCTTTTGGAAATCTATGGCCCGTGGTCCCTTTTTCAATATAAACCGTCCCAAATAAAAGTCTCGCTTACATTAACATACACACATACTCACGCCATTAGTTCCCATTGGGGTAGGCAGAGACTATTGCTCGCCACTTCGTACGCTACTGACAAACCTCTCTAGCTTCGTTTTACATCCATCAATCTTTTCATGCATGCTCTTTTATTCTTCATACTTCGGACGCCAGCCTTTTTGAGCACACTCTCAATTTGGTCCATGAAAGTTTTCCGTGGTCGTCCTCTACTAACATTACCATCCACAATCGCTTACATTTATAGGGTTTTATTCATATTCTATAATGGTTTGATAGTTGAAATATCTTCATCATACAAAAAAACGTAAGAGGTAAAAACACTAAACAACAAATATTTTCACAAAAGATTGATTATGATGAATGCATTAAATGACTTGAATTTGAATTTGATTTTGCGAAAATATTTTTAATGAAGTACTATGGGTGCTCTACCTGCAACCAAGCAAACAAGCATGCAAACAATCAAGCAAGTATGCATACAAACAAGCATGCATCCGCTATTTATTTATACAATTTTTCTAACATAAATAATATCTAGTTGAAGAGATATACGATTTGTAAGACTATGGATAAAGTTACTTCGGTCTTTTAAACCTTTGGAATAATGAGATTATAGTAAAACATATATTTGATTAAAGAAAAAAAATCATTTTAATAATCTGGTTTTAGTTTTTTTGGGAAATGATACTTCTATAAAATGCATTTATGTACTAATAAATGAAGTTGTGGACTATAAAACATCTGTGATACGTAAATTCTGTTAAGCGTTTTCTAAATGTTGAAATTCGGATTTAAAACATTCGAATATTCGAAATGTTATCATGTTTTTAGAATAAAATGTAAACATTTCTGGTTAACGAATAGCTGCATAAATTTATGACGCCCTGGTATTATAGAAATTATATAAAACTGTGAATATTTGATATAAAATTACTAAGATTTTACCTCTTGGATTATTATAAAATTTCGTCACTACGATTTTTTTTAAAACACTATTTTTTGTAATTACCCGTTTTTAAATTTTTTTAGCTCGTATTGGTATTGCCTAGAAAATATAATGTTTTTCTATATACCGGGCAGCTATTAAAGGTTACAAGACCCCAAAACACAATGCGAAAAATGGAACAGTCAAAGCAAAGCAAAAGCCAAGAGCAAAAAAAATACTTATGTATTTTGTAATTGATGATACTCATTTGTTGTTTTTTTCATCAGGGGGGATAGACGGAAAAGTATCCCCCCTGGTAGCACTATGTGGAAAAAAATTCCTTTCTTCCCCCCCAGGGGGGATAGCTCAGGGGGGATATGTGGAATATCCCCCTTTTTCTATCAAAAAATGAATTATTCTACATACATGAACCAACTGGGACTGAGAACAAAAAAGTGTCATCAAGTAAAATAAATGTGTATATTTAATTGTTTATTGGTAGAAATGCGAAACGTTTAAGAACCTGTTAGGCTGTTTTTGTTCACATTTAGTTTTTTCACATCTCTGAATAGTATTGATCGTTGTGTTGAAAGTTTTGGGTATTGAATAGTTATTGCCAACATTACGTTAAAGGCAAATCAGAAAATTAGCATAAATTCAAAATATAATTAGCATAAAGTCAGAACAAAATTTAGGGCCGAATGATGGTATAAACATTGTCATACGTAGATATTTAATCACAGTGAAATTAAGCGTAACGTATTTATCACAATATCGTAGATTCTCAATCAAAGTTCATTCTTTTAGCCTGATGATATTAGCATATGGTACTTTTGAAGTTAGTAGGATTATATCCAGTTAATAATACAAGACTGTGGATTATGTACTGAGGAAATAATATCACAGTGAAATTTATCAAATATCAATTGTAATTTGAAATCATTTTTTGTAATAAGTTATTCGGTATTTGTGATGTTATTAGATTGTCATGTCATGGGTATCATGGGCCATCATATTTTATTGTTTTCGGTTTTTATTATTATATTAATCTATACACAAGTTTTTTTATATTTTTAAATGTAAAATAAAACCAAATCAAAGTTGACTCTAATTTCTGTAATTACGTTTATAGCATTTTTGCTGCTATTATAGATCATGTTGTGATTTAAATATTGTCATAGTTATTGTTGTACAAAATGTTTGCATTCAATATATAAATACATCAATATAAATTATAATTTGGTGTTTAATTATAAGCTTAACCATAAATTTTATCTCTATGTGCTACCCTACAGTAGCATTTGCTATACAGATCTAACAACTTTGATAAAATCCGGAACTCATGTAATGGGATGAGCCTATTTATCTTCATACAGTCGGCTTATTCCATTTATCCACCCTTAAACAGCAAACCTATGTCGGATATTTCGAAACGCATGTCCTAGCCATCCTGAATGGGATGGATAATCTTAATTCATAATATGTTCCGATTTTTCACCCCAAGTAGTCATTTACAGAAACATACACAACACTAAGGGTCCCAGAAACTTCGTGAACATTAAAATACTTCAGTTTAACATAGACCTTGTAAGTGTTAGACATAGACAGGACTTTATTAAAACATTTATTATTGTTTTTAATATTTTTACATACACTTGATGGTAATATAAATTTTTACTAATTTCTTAATATGAAATACATATTCTCACGCCGTTAGTTCCCATTGGGGTAGGCAGAGACTATTGATCGCCACTTTGTACGATCCTGGCAAACCTCTCTAGCTTCATTCACATCCATCAATCTTTTCATACATGCTCTTTTGTTCTTCGTACTTCGGACACCTGCCTTTTTGAGCACATTTTCTATTTGATCTAAATGTGTTATCCAAGGTCGTCCTCTACTAAAATTACCTTCCACATTGGCTCTATAGATCTCTTTCAGCACTTTACTGTCATCCATCCTCTCTATGTTCCCAAACCATCTCAACATACCTTTTTTTATCTTTCTTACAATATCATCTTTTACACCACACCTTTCACGAATCGCATCATTCCTCACAAGATCACATAACCTTACATTACAAACTTTTCTGAGGGATTTCATTTCTACTGCATTCACTCTGCTTTCATGCTTCTTCTGCCACACCCAACATTCACTGCCATACATAAGCGTAGGAACGATGACAGGATCATGCACAGCCATTCGGGCCTTTTCGGATACCGATTGACTAGACATGAGACTATCCAGTGCTCCATTTACCGCATTACCCTTTTTTACTCTTCTTTCAATGTCTTCATCACACTTTCCTTCCCTAGTAAACAAACTTCCCAGATATACGAACTCTTTCACTTGTTCCACTTTCTTACCATTGATCTCAATCACGCATTCAGTTATATTCTCCTCTCTCTCAAAAACCATGCTTTTGGTTTTATCCACATTCACTCTCATTCCTTTTCTTTCAAACGACGCACATACAATATTCATCATCTCTTGCAACTTTTCAACCGACGATGCAAGTAACATTTGATCATCAGCATATAAGAGGCAATTGATGACGAATCCACCCATTCTCAGTCCATAATCACTTTCACGGAACTCTATCAGACAGTCATCCATGAACAAATTGAAGAACCACGGAGAAGCTACACATCACACGACAGACACCCCTAGAGATACCGAACCAGTCTGTGTTTTCCCCGTTTATTCTTACACATGCACTAGAATCCTCATAGAGTGATTCCAATGCACGTATAAGTTGGCTCCCCAAGCCGAACTTGGATAATACCTCCCACAAATACTTCCTTTCTACCCTACGCCTTCTCTAAATCTATGAAGGAGCAATACACCCTTCGATTCTTGGCTAAGAACTTTTCAGTAATGCTCCTTAAAGAGAAGATATGATCCATACATCCCATTCCCTTTCTAAATCCTGCTTGCTCATCCCAAATTTTGTCATCTGTTTCATTCATCACTCTTTCAATCAATACCTTTGCATACAATTTACCGACAACACTGAGTAGTTTAATGTTTTTTTTTTGACATGAATTCCTCATGTGGGGATTATTACTTATAAATAAAAGATGTTATTAAAGGAAAGAAAAATCTCGACACTGGCGGGGTTCGAACCCCGCCAGTGTCGAGATTTTTCTTTCCTTTAATAACATCTTTTATTTATGAACACTGAGTAGGCTGATTCCGCGTTAGTTTTTAGCTTCCTGTAGGTTAGGTTAGGTTATGTATAAAACGAGCGAGCGAAGCGCGGCGAAGCGAGGACCTTAAATGCATAATCCCTATAAAACATATAGTGTAATTTATGAATAACTTGTAGGCAAGTAAAGGTAAAAATTACAAAGCATTGTTAGCAGTAGAGCATACTTTTACTTGGTAGAAAAGCATTGTGGCAATAAACAAGTATGTCATTCTCATTCGGTCGTTTCGTAATTTTTACTCGGACAAAAGTAGTCGGAAACTTAGTATTTTAGGCAGTATATTTAATATTTTTTGTAAGGACAATTTTTATTTTACAATCGGAGCTTTTATTACTACCCTTAATTTATCATGGTTGTTAACGGTGAGGAAAAACATCGTCAGGAAATTTTAGTTAGTCATGTTATTGTGTATTTGTACAAAAGGGCGATAAGCGCTAGGGAGCACCCTATAAGATGAGAACACTGTCCAAGTTATAAAGTAAAAACATGTTAATATAAAGTAAAAACATGTTAATAAACTAAAATTGTACAAACCATGTTTTGAAAAAATGAAAAAATGTGAATGTAAAGAGTTTCTTTGTTGCTTCTTCTCTTTACGAACACCTTCCGAAGCAACGGACTAATGATAAATTTAAAAACATTTGACGTTCGAAAAAATGTTAGTTTTTAACTTAATTTTGAAGAATAAACTTTTTGACTTTTTTTTTTTAAGAAGCAAATTGGTACGCCGAGAAAAAAACTTTAAAAATGTCACCGCGGTTTTAAAAAATCCATTATTATTCCATTGCTACGGAATAAATGGCAAAAGTTAAAAGATAAGATTGTCGTGTAGTGCTGGCTTAGAATGTGAGTACCCCTTTCTACCTACGGGTGTAGTTGTAGGTGAATGAGGTTATGGAGTTTTTTTAAGTGGTTTTGGGCGATGCGGTTGGAGACCAACCATACTTTATTTCTATACATACATACATATACTCACGGCTATATTTCCCTAGAAGGGGTAACCAGAGCTAAGGAATTATAAATTCCTCAGCCACTTTTGGAAGTTGAGTGGGGAAAAGATGGTGAAAATAAAGGTTTTTGGTGATGGGTTTCCAACCGCATCGCCCAAAAATCCAATAAAAAGCCCCAATACCCTTAGTCGCCTCTTACGACACCCATCGGTAGAAAGGGGTAGTGACATTCTAAGCCGGCACTACACAGAAAATTATTTCTATAGTATTATATTATCTATGATTTCTATCATCTTGTCTCCGATCAACTTCCAAATGTGGCTTAGGACTTTCTAGATCTGAAGCTCCGGTTACCCCTTTTCACAATTTATGTGTGGCCGTGTGCATATGTATGTTTAAGAAGATAGAGAGATAGGGAGCGTAAAAAAAAACAAAGGTAATATTTACAAACATTTAATATTTTATTGATGACAAAAATACTGCCTCTCTATACAAAAAGGCACAGATTATAAAATGGACATGAGTCTATACGTTATGCAGATGAAATATTTAACATTATTCCGCACTATATAATTATTAAGGCAATATTCGCTTGACAATAAGCTTAAAACCATATCTATTTATTTTATCTATTGACTGGTCTCGTTATCTTATATTTATAACAATATTTCAAATATTAAAAATTAGATGCAATAATATTGGATAATTTATAATTCAATGTCAACTGTTAACGTTTAAGCAGTAACCTATAATTTAATTTATTCTGATTTATGAAGACTTTTCATATAATAC
>CAUYWD010000145.1:0-46425 GCA_963576735.1 Bedellia somnulentella | reverse complement strand
AGTTGGCAGAGCGTCGGGGCGTATACCCGAGGTCGCGGGTTCGATTCCCGCCTGTGTCGAAAGTTTTCTTTCCTTTATTTATTCTTTATTTATTAGTAATAATCCCCACATGAGGTTTTCATGAACAAAAAGATTTAAATTATGTGATAGTTAGGCGTTTTCAACATTTGCATTCTATCTGAAAAGGTAGACAAATGGCCTTCCGAATTAGTTAAAATTCGGAGGTAGGAAACGCAAACACTACTTAAACGTGTAAAAGAAATAAAGGATAGAAGAATTTCGCACTGGCAGCCAATTGACACGGTGGCTCAGTTGGCAGAGCGTCGGGGCGTATACCCGAGGTCGCGGGTTCGATTCCCGCCTGTGTCGAAAGTTTTCTTTCCTTTATTTATTCTTTATTTATTAGTAATAATCCCCACATGAGGTTTTCATGAACAAAAAGATTTAAATTATGTGATAGTTAGGCGTTTTCAACATTTGCATTCTATCTGAAAAGGTAGACAAATGGCCTTCCGAATTAGTTAAAATTCGGAGGTAGGAAACGCAAACACTACTTAAACGTGTAAAAGAAATAAAGGATAGAAGAATTTCGCACTGGCAGCCAATTGACACGGTGGCTCAGTTGGCAGAGCGTCGGGGCGTATACCCGAGGTCGCGGGTTCGATTCCCGCCTGTGTCGAAAGTTTTCTTTCCTTTATTTATTCTTTATTTATTAGTAATAATCCCCACATGAGGTTTTCATGAACAAAAAGATTTAAATTATGTGATAGTTAGGCGTTTTCAACATTTGCATTCTATCTGAAAAGGTAGACAAATGGCCTTCCGAATTAGTTAAAATTCGGAGGTAGGAAACGCAAACACTACTTAAACGTGTAAAAGAAATAAAGGATAGAAGAATTTCGCACTGGCAGCCAATTGACACGGTGGCTCAGTTGGCAGAGCGTCGGGGCGTATACCCGAGGTCGCGGGTTCGATTCCCGCCTGTGTCGAAAGTTTTCTTTCCTTTATTTATTCTTTATTTATTAGTAATAATCCCCACATGAGGTTTTCATGAACAAAAAGATTTAAATTAAGTTAAATGTCCGCCCTGGCGTCCCGGTGAGTATTGATGGTGTAAGCGATGATGTAAGTATTGATAATCTTTTTCGTAATTATTTTATTATTAAAACATCTTCAGGGCCTTCTAAAAATGACAGCAATACTGATAGCGTTTGTTCTATGGGTGATTGTATTTCTACGGAAAGCATAGCGAAGGCTGTTAAATCTTTGTCTAGAGGCAAGTCACCGGGTCACGACGGCCTTAGCATTGAGCATTTGCTTAATGCGGGTCCTGAGTTGTTCTCAATACTGGCATCATTATTTAATCTTTTGGGTTAAACATTCTTACCTGCCACTCGAATTGATGAAAACAATAGTAGTTCCTGTAGTTAAGAACAAAACAGGGGATATGAGTGATAAAAGTAATTATAGACCGATTTCACTAGCGACTATTATTGCGAAAGTGTTGGATAATGTCCTTAACTCTCGGTTAGATGCGCATGTAAAGATCATCAATTTGGTTTTCGTAAAAGGCTATCTATTGAAAGTGCAATACTGTGTCTTAAGACTACTGTTAGATACTATATTAATAAAAATGCACCTGTCTATGCATGTTTCCTCGACCTGTCAAGGACATTTGATTTGGTTTCCTATGACGTCTTATGGAATAAGCTGAATTTACTAGGGTTACAAGGTCCCTGCCGAATTAGTTCGACTGTTTAAGTAGTGGTACGAAAACCAGATCAATTGCGTTAGATGGGCGAGCGGCTTTTCGGAACCGAACGTACTGGAGTGCGGTGTTAGACAAGGTGGGCTGAGTTCCCCATTACTGTTTAATATATACATGAATGCAGCAGCATGTATGTTGGTTGTCGCATAGACGACGTTTGTGTAAATAATTTGAGCTACGCTGATGACATGGTGCTGCTGAGTGTGTCACCTTGTGGCTTGCGTAGGATGCTATATATGTGTGTGAGACGTTTGCAGTTGAACACGGCTTAAAATATAACGCGCGGAAAAGTCAGTATATGTATTTGGATCTGGTCGTGGGCGGTATGTTAGTGAGATACCAGCTATTAGGTTGGATGGCGCTAGCTTGGTGCAGGTGCAGTCATTTAAGTACCTAGGTCATGTTTTGACGTCTAATCTGAAGGATGACTGCGATATTGAAAGAGAGCGTAGGGCTTTGTCTGTCCGAGCAAACATGATCGCTCGCAGGTTTGCACGGTGTTCAGTTAAGGTTAAAGTAACGCTATTTAGAGCTTACTGCACGTCACTTTACACCTGCAGCCTGTGGCGTGATTATACGCAACGGGCATACGGGGCCCTGCGTATCCAATTTAATAATTGTTTCCGGGTGTTGGTGGGGCTGCCCCGCGTTTGTAGCGCATCAGGGATGTTCGCAGGCGCGCACGTAGACTGTTTTTATGCGACAATGCGTAAGCGGTGCGCCTCCTTGGTGCGCCGGGGTGCGGGGGAGCCCAACACAATACTAGGTATGATCGGGGCGAGGTTAGATTGTCCCTATATGCGACACTGTTGTGCCCTCCATGCTCCCTGTGTAAAAAAGGATAGGGCTTTGTAAATATATTATGTGTATATAGTATGTGCCTAGTAGAATACTTAAGTTATGTTGTTCCTAACATAGTATGTAAGCCTTTACTAACACTAATGTGAGTCTTTGTTACTTGAATAAACATTTTTATTATTATTATTCGGTATCTTTTAGATTTTCGCCTCTCCCATGGCCGAAAAGAAAATATAAAATTTTAATGGGAGAGGCGGTACTCCCCGACAAGAGCAGTCGGTCGGGGTCAGGGAGTCAGGTTCAAGAACCGACGGACGAACCGAGCCGTATCGAGCAGCCCCGCTTTCTGCATTTGTGCTGGAACCGACACGCCACAGAAATCCAACCGCCTCAAGTTGGTCGTGAGGCTGGTTGGAATTAACCCGTTCGCGGACAAATCAATTGGGATAATTTCTGTCGAGGTCACACCCCACATGTCGGTGACCTCGTGAGCCAGATCGAGATACTTCCGACGCTTCTCGGTTTCGGCTTTCACGAGACCCTCGTCATGTGGGATAGTGACATCCACTAGAAATACCCTCGACTGCGACCGATCCCATACCACGATATCAGGCTTATTCGCTAGAATAGTCCTGTCCGTGATAACGGATCGGTCCCAATAGATTTTGGCTTGGTCGTTTTCTAGGATTGGCTCCGGCAGATACTTGTAATACGGCAGCCTGTGTTGCAAGAGTCCGTATTTCAGAGCGAGCTCCTGATGTAGGATTTTGGCTGCTTGGTTGTGTCTGTGCAAGTACTCAGTGTTAGCAAGAGCCGAACAACCGGAAATGACATGCCTAAGTGACTCTCCGGGATGGCCACATGCTCGACAGATGTCTGTGGTACCGGCCTTTAGGATGTATTTCCGATAGTTCCGCGTCTTGATAACCTGGTCTTGTAGTGCACAGACAAAACCTTCGGTTTCCCCAAAGAGGTCCCCGAAACGCAGCCAATGCAGGGAAGCTTTAGGGTTCACGAAAGGTTCGTGAAGTACCTTGTAAAACCTCCCGTGCAGCTCCTTTTCCTTTTCCTTTTTCCTTCTTTTATTATTATAATAACATTACCATTGGTCTCCGCACTCGGCGAACCTGTATCGTGGAGGCAGGAATTTTCACTACGTCTCCCTAGACTGGCTTACAACGATTTAATTAATTGAATATTTAATAATAATAATAATAATAATACTCGAGCTGTACAAAATTGATAGTACAGTTCGACACTTCCTCGGGCAGTGTATGGGGTGCTGGAGAACGATCCTGAGTTTAGACGGTCAGCGGATGACGGATGCGAATGACCAAATTGATATAAGGCGAGGGATTTTCCAGGGCGATTGCCTGAGTCCAGTTTGGTTTTGCTTGGCCCTGAATCCTCTAAGTACACTCTTGGAGAATTCAGGGACGGGCTTTCAGTTTCGGAGAGGCGGACCACGCTTGCCTCATCTCCTTTACATGGATGACCTGAAGCTTTACGCCCCCACGGCTGACAGATTGGCGGAGCTACTGACGATCACTAATGATTTCAGTGGTTCCGTCAAGATGGAGCTCGGGGTCGATAAGTGTGCGGTCATTCATGTTGGGAAGGGGCATGTCGTGCACTCTGATGGTGTCGATGTCGGCACCAATCATTTGAGGGCACTCTCCGAGGCTGAAACATACCGGTATCTGGGCATGTCACAAACCATCGGTGTGAAGGTGGCAGACGTGAAACAGGGTGTTTGCGAGGAGTTTTATGAACGACTGAAAAGGGTGCTTAATAGCTACTTATCAGGCGTTAATAAGATCCGAGCCATTAACTCCTGGGTCATGCCTGTACTGATGTACACGTTTGGCGTGCTCAGATGGACTCAGTCCGAACTAGACGCTCTGGACAGACGAGTCCGCACGACGATGACCTCTCATCGAATGCATCATCCGAGATCGTCGGTTATGAGATTGTATATCCCGCGGAAGTGTGGTGGTCGAGGCCTCTTGAGTGCCAAAACCATGCACAACCGCGAGGTATGCAACCTCAGAAACTATTTTTTGACGATGACGGATGATAGTATTCGGGGAGAGGTGGTCGCTAGTGATAAAGGACTGACTCCCTTATCGTTGGCCTCACAGGATTGGCGAACCCCGGAGGTACTTAGCACCTCTGATCGGGAGTCCGTATGGAAAGAGAAGGAGCTGCACGGGAGGTTTTACAAGGTACTTCACGAACCTTTCGTGGACCGTAAAGCCTCCCTGCATTGGCTGCGTTTCGGGGACCTCTTTGGGGAAACCGAAGGTTTTGTCTGTGCAATACAGGACCAGGTTATCAAGACGCGGAACTATCGGAAATACATCCTAAAGGACGGTACCACAGACATCTGTCGAGCATGTGGCCGTCCCGGAGAGTCACTTAGGCATGTTATTTCCGGTTGTTCGGCTCTTGCTAACACTGAGTACTTGCACAGGCACAACCAAGCAGCCAAAATCCTGCATCAGGAGCTCGCTCTAAAATACGGACTCTTGCAACAGAGGCTGCCGTATTACAAGTATCTGCCGGAGCCAATCCTAGAAAACGACCGTGCCAAAATCTATTGGGACCGATCTGTTATCACGGACAGGACTATTCTAGCGAATAAGCCTGATATCGTGGTATGGGATCGGTCGCAGTCGAGGGTGTTTCTAGTGGATGTCACTATCCCTCATGACGAGGGTCTCGTGAAAGCCGAAACCGAGAAGCGTCGGAAATATCTCGATCTGGCTCACGAGATCACCGACATGTGGGGTGTGACTTCGACAGAAATAATCCCAATTGTTTTGTCCGCGAACGGGTTAATTCCAACCAGTCTCGCGACCAACTTGAGGCGGTTGGATTTCTGTGGCGTGTCGGTTCCAGCACAAATGCAGAAAGCGGTGCTGCTCGATACGGCTCGGATCGTCCGTCGGTTCTTGAACCTGACTCCCTGACCCCGACCGACTGTGCTCTTGTCGGGGAGTACCGCCTCTCCCATTTAAAATTTATATTTTCATTTTCGGCCATGGGAGAGGCGAGAAACAAAAATGTTTTCCGAAATAATAATAATAAAATAGGCGTAGGGATGTGACGACCCCACCGCCCATTGTTGGAATGGCAGCGGGATGATAAGTTTATCAGCTTGCCATTCCAGCAATGCAAATAGTCAGCGCTTGAGTTTGTAGGTGTTGACCGTGTCTACAAACTGGTCTCAGCGCAAAATAGAGCAATAACGGTCTCCCCGGGGCAAGTGAGTGAAACCCCGGGTGAATCTTCGCTCATCGTAATGGAAGTAGAGAACAACGATGAGCGTATAGGGCCGCTTCCCTTGGGTGATCGAAGGGGCACGTCTGGAGCTGGGGCTGGACGTGACAGCATGCGGTCCCCCAGCCGCCGCAGACCGGCCCGACCACCTGGCCGGTCTGCGCGACCACCTCAGCCACCAGATGGCTTGGCATCGGTTGGGACTGGGGCAACTCAGTCCCAGCAGTCGGTGCCCGCCGCTGGTGGAGCTAGGCGCCGCATGGCATGGACGGTTGATATGAATAGAAATGCCATGCGGGCCTATCTTAGGGCCTCAGGATCGAGAACTGGGCGGACGGGTTATCGGGCAGCAATGTACCGCGAATTTCTGCGGCTGGAGCCCAATTTGACCGTCACAGAACAAAACTGGCGGACCGAGTTCGGTACATACAGCGCTCAGAACTTTTTAGCACTACCGAACTCGAACAATTGCGACGCGAGGCTGTTCCTCTGCTGGACGAAGAGCCACCCTTGCAGGTTCTCCCTCCTTTTCCCGAGCGGGAAGTACGGAGGGAGCCAATTACTAACCTGCCGGATGTGGGTGGTGCGGAAAGCGATTGGGGAACAGTCTCCCTGGATTTGGATTTGGTGAGGAGCGCACTCGAAGAGACGATCCTGGAATATCGCCAAGTCCCTCTCGAAAGGAGGCCGAGGCTGCCCCGAGTTCCTCTCAGCATCAAGGTTCGGGATGTCGTTGAGGCCGTTAATAACATGCTGCTCTCATTTTTAGAGAGCAGCATGGACCTTTGGGATACGGATTCAATTCTCTTTGGCGCCGCAATGACAGTTTGTCAATTTGTCGGCGTCAGGATGCCGCCAACAAGAGCTGGTGGCTCCCGCCAGGCTGGCAGTACTAGTCCCAGGACTAGAACTAAGCCAGCCTGGATGAGGCGGATTGAAAGCCGTATCACAAAGGCCAGAGTCCTCATCGGCAAACTGACCAGCTTCAGATCAGGCAACAATAGGCCGAGGGTGGTGCGCTTCGTCAGGGAGGCATTCCCTAGTGAGAATGTCTTTGACAACTCACCGGAGTTTGCCTGTAGACTGGTGGAGCGCATCGATGATCTGAAGCAGAAGATCGCTGCTTGGGGTAAGCGAATTAGGCGATATTCTGAAAGGGTAAAGAGGTACCAACAGAATCGTCTCTTCATGAGTGACCAGAAGAAGTTCTACAGAACTTTGGAGCGTCCCGATGTGGTTTCGACAGGTCAGCGACCGGAAAAAGCTGATGTAGTTGCCTTTTGGCGTGGGCTTTGGTCGCTGCCTGTTGATCACGAAGAGGGCCGATGGTTCGAGGCGGTCGAGGGAGCGTGCGAACCCATAGCGCCCATGAACCCCGTCAACAGATCCGAGGAGGATGTGGTGGCTGCGATCCGTAAGGCTCCGAAATGGAAAAGTCCGGGGCCGGACGGATTGCACCATTACTGGTTGAAGGGGTTCACGCGCTGTCACGCTACTCTCGCCCGTCAGTTCCAAAGCGCCCTCGAGAGTGGGACGCTCCCGAACTTCTTAACTACTGGGGTCACTCATTTAGCTTCAAAGAGCGATGCTACCGCGGATCCATCACAATACTGCCCCATTACTTGTCTTTGTACAATTTACAAGACCTTGACATCCGTTCTGAGCTCCAAGATTACTATATATATCAACACATTGTTGATAACAATGTGATATCTGGAGCTCAGAACGGATGTAGGGGCGGTAGTCGCGGTAGCAAGGAGCTACTCCTCATCGATGCGGTCGTAGGCCAACTGGTCAAACGCAACCGTCGGAACTTCTCTGCTGGCTGGATAGACTACAGGAAGGCGTTCGATTCGGTACCTCATTCATGGCTCATGAGGGTCCTCGAGCTGTACAAAATTGAAAGTACAGTTCGACACTTCCTCGGGCAGTGTATGGGGTGCTGGAGAACGATCCTGAGTTTAGTCGGTCAGCGGATGACGGACGCGGATGACCAAATTGATATAAGGCGAGGGATTTTCCAGGGCGATTGCCTGAGTCCAGTTTGGTTTTGCTTGGCCCTGAATCCTCTAAGTACACTCTTGGAGAATTCGGGGACAGGCTTTCAGTTTCGGAGAGGCGGATCACGCTTGCCTCATCTCCTTTACATGGATGACCTGAAGCTTTACGCCCCCACGGCTGACAGATTGGCGGAGCTACTGACGATCACTAATGATTTCAGTGGTTCCGTCAAGATGGAGCTCGGGGTCGATAAGTGTGCGGTCATTCATGTCGAGAAGGGGCATGTCGTGCACTCTGATGGTGTCGATGTCGGCACCAATCATTTGAGGGCACTCACCGAGGCTGAAATATACCGGTATCTGGGCATGTCACAAACCATCGGTGTGAAGGTGGCAGACGTGAAACAGGGTGTTTGCGAGGAGTTTTATGAACGCCTGAAAAGTGTGCTTAATAGCTACTTGTCGGGCGTTAATAAGACCCGAGCCATTAACTCCTGGGTCATGCCTGTACTGATGTACACGTTTGGCGTGCTCAGATGGACTCAGTCCGAACTAGACGCTCTGGACAGACGAGTCCGCACGACGATGACCTCTCATCGAATGCATCATCCGAGATCGTCGGTTATGAGATTGTATATCCCGCGAAAGTGTGGTGGTCGAGGCCTTTTGAGTGCCAAAACCATGCACAACCGCAAGGTATGCAACCTCAGAAACTATTTTTTGACGATGACGGATGATAGTATTCGGGGAGAGGTGGTCGCTAGTGATAAAGGACTGACTCCCTTATCGTTGGCCTCACAGGATTGGCGAACCCCGGAGGTACTTAGCACCTCTGATCGGGAGTCCGTATGGAAAGAGAAGGAGCTGCACGGGAGGTTTTACAAGGTACTTCACGAACCTTTCGTGGACCGTAAAGCCTCCCTGCATTGGCTGCGTTTCGGGGACCTCTTTGGGGAAACCGAAGGTTTTGTCTGTGCAATACAGGACCAGGTTATCAAGACGCGGAACTATCGGAAATACATCCTAAAGGACGGTACTACAGACATCTGTCGAGCATGTGGCCGTCCCGGAGAGTCACTTAGGCATGTTATTTCCGGTTGTTCGGCTCTTGATAACACTGAGTACTTGCACAGACACAACCAAGCAGCCAAAATCCTGCATCAGGAGCTCGCTCTGAAATACGGACTCTTGCAACAGAGGCTGCCGTATTACAAGTATCTGCCGGAGCCAATCGTAGAAAACGACCGTGCCAAAATCTATTGGGACCGATCCGTTATCACGGACAGGACTATTCTAGCGTATAAGCCTGATATGGTGGTATGGGATCGGTCGCAGTCGAGGGTATTTCTAGTGGATGTCACTATCCCTCATGACGAGGGTCTCGTGAAAGCCGAAACCGAGAAGCGTCGGAAATATCTCGATCTGGCTCACGAGATCACTGACATGTGGGGTGTGACTTCGACAGAAATAATCCCAATTGTTTTGTCCGCGAACGGGTTAATTCCAACCAGCCTCGCGACCAACTTGAGGCGGTTGGATTTCTGTGGCGTGTCGGTTCCAGCACAAATGCAGAAAGCGGTGCTGCTCGATACGGCTAGGATCGTCCGTCGGTTCTTGAACCTGACTCTCTGACCCCGACCGACTGTGCTCTTGTCGGGGAATACCGCCTCTCCCATTTAAAATTCTAATTTTCTGTTTCGGCCATGGGAGAGGCGAGGAACTAAAAGTCATGCCCAAAATAATAATAAGTTTTTATTTGCCTTTTTTAAATACAGAAATACATAAACAACATGAGAAAAACACAAAAAGACAAAATGGTTTAGAGCTCGGTCTATTCACTGTAAGCGGATAGCGCCGATTTTCAGCTCTGACCATGACTTAAAGCTAACTTAAAACTAACTTAAGACTAAGTGCACGAACACAGATGCACACACATACACAGATACATCAATCCTTACACACACATGCATTCATGCAAGCATTCTACATACACACACACACACACAATCACATAAACATTTGAATTTAAATAAAGATTAAATATGTAAATAAAATAAGAGAATAATAATAGTTATAAAAAATAAATCAATAAATAGATAGATATACATATTATGGATAGACAACTAAAAAAAATATTGATAAAAACATAAAATAAAAATATTTTATATATTAAATATATAAGACAAATATAAAAATGTAATACATAGATAAGTGTATAGCGCTAAACAGAGTAAGCCCTCATTCGAATTTCATAGTTGAAGCACAACCATACAGTACAGCGAATTCGTTACACTGTGATGTAATTAACCATGTGCGAAGTTTTTTCCGAAAACACTGAATTGATTGAACATTTTTGATAGGTGGTGGGATGTCGTTCCAGCATTTAGAGGCTACTATTTTAAAGCAGCCCTTGGTTCTAGTAAGTTTAGTAATATTTCGGCGTTCGCGGTTCGAAAATTTAAGTTTTTCATATAAGTATTTTGGAGTTTTCCTCTTGATCACATTAAAAACCAAACAAGATAATTTAAGTATTCGTGTATACGACATGTTGAGCAAATTCCGTTCTATGAGGTGTAGGGTTATATGTTGGCGGCGAGGGATGCAAAAACAATATCGCATACAGGCATTCTGAATACGTTGTACTTGTTTTTCAGTCTTTCCTAGTAAACAAGGACCGTAGACTATGTCACAATAACCCAATTGGGACAGAATTAAGCTCTCACACAACTTAAGTCGTACGGTTAAACTTAAAAATGGTCTTATTTTATATAGACTGTTTAAGGCAGCAAAACTTTTGCCAATTTTAACATCAACATGTTTTTGAAAGTTGAGATGCTGGTCAAAGTGAAGGCCAAGGTTCCGTACGCATTCCTGAAAGGGCAACATTACTCCATCAACTAAAATGGTCGGTTGTAACTCCTTAATCTTGTTTACCTGTTATTCCTAATTTTATGTAGTTTTTACTTATTGGAGCGATGAGAGCGTAGCGAGCGAAGCTCCATTTACCCCCGACTTTTGCATTTCGTTGTGATCGTACTCCTCCCAAACGACTCAACTCAGAACTCAGAAATTTTGCACGGTGGTCAAGGACCATGTCTAGATAGTTATGTAAATTTTGATACAAATCGGATGTACCACGAAGGAATAATCACCATTAAAAAATTACAATGTTAGTCTATGGAAAATTTACGTAAACAATGCCAGCGCGTGAAAATAGAATTTTTTCATATTCGATCGTCACAAAGTCACGTCCGTTTGTGCTCCAACACTTGGTGAATTTTCGAACTGTTGAACGCTAATTCTCGAGTTCTAGAACATTTTTCCCAAAATTTTTTTGAACGAAAAATTTCTTGAACGTACTCTTTTTCAAAGAAAATAGGTATTTAGCTATTTAGATATGTTTTTTTTTCAACAATAAAAATTGTTAACAATTTAAGTTTTCAAAAATCAGGACTCTAACTCCTTTGCAGTTTTGTGTAGAATCAATCACGCGTTTAGGTAAACCAACAAGTATATTCAAAGAATTCAAAGAATCGTAACAAATTGCATAGCAACGCGTGTTGAGATATTTGTAGAATAAATCGTTCAACGATAAGTAATATCTGAGAATCAGGCAATTGCTCGCTTCGCTCCTTTTATTGGCATCCGACGGTCCCATGCCAACCTAGTTACAAATATATTGATAGTGAAATTTTATACTTTTACATCAATATTTAGTATTTCAAAGTAATTAGATTTATTAAACAATATAAAATAAAATAATAAAAAAAGGATAAGAAAAAGGTACTTTATAATAACAAATAATAATAATGGCTGAGGAATTTCTAATTCCTTAGCTCTGGCTAACCCTTCTAGGGATTTATAGCCGTGAGTATATGTATGTATGTATGTATAATAATAATATTTTGAATAACTTAACATCATGTAGTATTTTTATTCGAACATCAAATTGTATATGTGGGTAAGTACGTGTGAGCGAGTGCGCGCGTATCTTTGAGTGTGTGTGTGTGTGTAAGTGTTAATGTGAGTACAAGTGATTGAAAGGTGGGGGGTGGCTTTGATAAAGAGTGTCATATCACGTTATTGGTACCAACACGGATTCGGCCTCATCATACGACAGTTTACTTAGCCAGTCAGTAACCTCACAAATCAGTTCACGCTTAGTATCATCAATAATATTTACTTATGATAAGGCTTTGTTATAAATAAACGGGTGAAGGAAGAGACACTGTCTTTAAACAAAGGTGGTTTTAATTCTCGGTATGTGTGCTCTTGCGACTCTCATATTTTTAAGATTTTTATCATTATATATTTTCATGAAGGTATTGTTGTATTTAAGAATAGAGCAGTAGATAAAAAGATTTCTTATGGATAGTAACTTGCTTTCCTCATATAGTGCGGCAGTAGGATGGCGATACTTCTTACCCAACATCATTTTAATAATAGAACGTTGTGCTCTCTCAGCTTCTATCATGATGGTCTTGGCTGCACCTCCCTAAATCGTAATACAGTATTTCACGACAGACTGAACCAGAGTGAGGTACACCTGAATAAGCAAACATTTATCTAAGCTGTATCTCAGAATTTTCATGATATGCGTCAATTCCCGTATTTTGTTAGATAAACCTACTATAGTATCCAATCTACTATAGTACCCAAATAATTAATTTATCGATCTCACCTTCCAAAGGTTGTCTGGAAGAGATCGCTTTTAGCGATAAGACCGCCAATTGTACCTCACTGTAAACTGTATGATCATATTATTATTGTATTCAGAGTGAGTAAGTTTTGACTAGACCATTGTCCCAATATGGAAATACCTCTTTCAGTTGCCTCAAACGTTTATTTCCAGTTGCCTCCAGAAAATATAGCAGCAGTGTCATCGGCGTAGCAAAAAATTTCACAAGCAGGGATTGTCAAACCAAATATATCGTTTAAGTATACTAAAAAATATATATACTAAAACTTGCAACTAAATCATGACCGATGATGTATGATGAATGACCGTGCTGCACTCTAGGAATGGCCTTTCTAACGGCCGCAGAGCTAGTAGCGTACAACCTGCAATTTTTTTGTCGTATCTCTCCTAAATATTAAAAAAACTCGTCTGTGAACAGGATATCGCGGTGTCTTTTTCTTGCGTACCGCCCAAGCAACACTTTGCATTTTTTGGCTCTCATAGCTATCAGACGCGCTTTCAGAATATTTCCACTATTTTTTCGGTAAGCTCGTAGTCCCAGGTCTTCACCGAGTACATTTTTTACGGTACTTCTGGTTAAACCCATCTTCAAAAACATTAACTTCGACTTGCGGTCGGGATTTCTTGCGCCTTGATTGCTTTGATCACCCTTGATCGCCTAACGGAACGAAGTCTGCCAGTTCTTTCCTCGTCATCGACACTAGAGGTTTCATTGTTCCCCTTGATGGTACGGTATGCGAACCTCATCGTGATTTTAAAATTTTTGAAGCAAGTTGAATATCGCCTTTGTTGGACGGCCGTAAGGATGCAATGCAATTACTGATAGTCAGTTCTCTTTGCGAGTCTACTCCATCGTAAAATAATAATGAATGTAATAGTGATTTAGCAGATAAGTATTAAAAAAATAATTCTGTAGAGAAGTCAATTCTGTATATTAAATATATTTTCATAATAACTATCAGGGGGTGATTAGTGATCGATACTATTATTTACTGATTGCATTTTTGGCATTGATGTATGTAGTAAATTTTTGTCTGTCTGTCCGTCTGTCTGTCAGCTGTCTGTCGGTTTGTATGTTCCTTATGGAAACAAAAACTACTGGACGGATTTAAACAAAACTTGGTAGAATTATTTTTCATGCTCTTGGGCAGGTTATAGTATACTCTACAGCAGAGTAGTGAAGGGGGATTTTGGGAAAATGGGGGAAGTTACTCCATTTTTTAAGCTTCCGTCGCGTCTGCAGCCTTAATGGTTGCAGTTACATAGAAATCATGTATCACGGAAATATTTTACATAAAATTGTCTAAAAAATAGTTCTCAACAGCATATGTCTATCTTTTATGGTTAACTCACAATAACAGGTGTAACTCCTGCTAGCTTAGCAGTTCGGAGCATTCTGACTATATTTGTTTACTTAGTTCTTAGTACTTTAGTTCTCTCATTCATCTCTCATTTAAAAAGTTTACATTATTACACCTATTCAATAAAAAAGAATCATAGAAATCGGTATAGAATCATCAAACTTATACATGAAATAAGCCATCGCTTCCTGTCGTCGCACCTGAATACTGACTCATGCTGGATTATTTTTTAGTATTGGTTGCGCGGGCAAGAGATAGCCGTGAGTATATGTATGATGTATGCAAAGTTTGTAACTCTGATTGTTAATTGCATGCAAACAATTGCATGGGTTTATTTTCGGAGATACTGAACCGTTCATTAAAGCGCTTTCACAATCACAAAGCTAAACTATTCAGGAGTGCTATAAATGGCGCTAAATTTCACAAAGGTCGAGCAGTGATTGAAGAAACCTCAGATTTTTTTAAAACTTCGCTACCCGTGCGATGCTGGGCCGATCCACTAGTTGATAATAAGTGTGTATAATTGTATAATATCTAACTCTGATTATTACTCTGATTATTACAATTTTATATATATATATATATTGTTTAGATTGTAATAGTCAGAGTTAAATACGAGGGGCATGCCAAAAGAAACTAGATACTCAAAAATAATAAAATTTATTCTTTATTACAAGTATCGATCTTTTCAAAGTATTCACCCTGAGCACGTATACACTTTTCCATACTTCTGAACCAATTGGAAAATACCTGTGACCACTTTTCTTTAGATACCTCAGAAATCTCGAAATTATAGGCAACCAGCGCATCGTCATTTCTTTCAAACCTCTTCCCCTTTAGTTTTTCTTTGATTTTTGGAAACAAGTAAAAATCAAAAGGCGCTAGGTCAGTAGAATATGGCGGGTGAGGGAGAATTGACACATTTTTCGAGTTGAAAAAGCCTAGTGTTCTGGTAGACATGTGCGGCGCCGCATTGTCGTGGTGCCAGAGAAGGTGCCGCATTCCTGACTTCGGTCGCTTGTCACACCAAGCTGATACTACTGTTGGAGTACAAACTGTCGCATACCATTCGGAGTTCACCGTTCTTTTATTTTCTAGCACAACAGTAGCAATATGATCCGTTTTGCAGAAAAACGAGGCGACCATTTGTTTCTGTGTGCTGTGTGCACGGCGACATTTCGTTGGAGTTGGCTTCAAAGCACTATATAGTCGACTGTCGCTTTGATTCGGGATCATAGTTATATAGCAATGTTTCGTCACCAGTCAGTATATCATATACGTTTTTTTCCGTTGAATTTATCTATCATGAATAGGCACCAATCCACCCGACGGTCTTTCTGCTCATCGGTAAGTTTGTGCGGCGCCCATCTCGAACAACGTTTATGGAGAGAAAGGTGGTCGTGAATTATGGTTTGCATTGCTGCTGATCCAATTTCTAGTTCTCGCTCTAGCTCTGCATATGTAATTCGTCGGTTTTCGCGAATAAGTTTTTCGACTGCACGAACGTTTTCTTGCGTGACCGCGGTTGGCGGCTGTCCTATCTTCGCTTCATCTTCGAGACATCCCCGTCCTCTTTTAAATTCAACAAACCAATTGAATACTGTTACTCGGGAACAAGCAGACTCACCAAAAGTAGAAGCCAAAAGTTTAAAACATTCTTGAGGCTTTGAACCTTTTTTAAAGTCATAGCTGTGTAGTGTCGGCTTAGAATAGCACTACCCCATTTCTTCCGGTGGGTGTTCGTAAGAGGCGACTAACGGTGTTGGGGCTTTTTAAGGGATTTTTGGGCGATGCGGTTGGAGACCCATCACCAACAACCTTTATTTTACCGTCTTTTCCCCACGCAACTTCCAAAAGTGGCTGAGGAATTTCTAATTCCCTAGCTCTGGCTACCCCTTCTAGGGATTTATAGCCGTGAGTATATGTATGTATGTTAAAGTCATAATAAATCATAGCGCGAAAATAACGTCGACTGAGCTCCATTGTTGCAAGTGACTTCATTCCAGATTCTCGGAAAAATTATGCTCATTCAAATAAAAAATAATTAAAAGAAGTGTGTTCTATATTCAAATATGTCAATAAAAAACCAGCCTATAAGATGATGTATAGCTTGCTAGTGTCAATTAAATGAGAAAAGAGTATCTAACTTCTATTGGCATGCCCCTCGTAGTAGGGTGAATTTAGTTTTGTTTGACTGGCACCGACACTCAAAAATTTAATTAAGTGAATATTAAGATTTAGGTAGGTTGAACTGACGCGTGTGGAATAAAGAATTTCCTAAGGTATTAATCACAGTACTCATATTTAGTAAAAAAACTTATTTCTTACTTTTTAGTACTCGATTGTTTATTTTCGGTTGATTTTTCAACAATGAAGTCGGTTTTCTTTTTGTTAAAAAATAATTTATTTTACGAGTTTTAGAGATGGGTAGACCTGGCAAAGATGCCTCTCAGATGAAGAAGCGACGGTTACTGTATTATTTTTCGTATTTCCGGTATTTCTATTATTGTATGAATTGAAGATTTTGGCATATTGCACAGTATTAAATAGGCTCAACTATATGTAACTTTACATTGTTCTTGAAATCCCTCGAAAGGCGATGGTCAACAATTCTATATCTTGACTCAAAAAAGACTCAAACATTCACGCCGAATATCCCTGAAGGGGTTCGCAGAGGTACTAATACTTCTGAACATCACGTGACATTGTCACCTGTTGTTCAGACAGGGCCGCGCCGCCCTTGTGTGCGAAGTGTGCGGCGCACACAGGCGCCAGGACTATAGGGGCGCCGCGCCCGCGCCACCTAAATTATTTTTTATACCTACCTACCTACCTTGTTACCTAAAAGATTTAGAAGTAAGTAGGTAGAATAGCCCAACTTACGCCTTGTAAACAACAAAACATCTATTACGCTCATTGAACAAGTCTCTCAATATTTAATGTTTATTATTATTCACGTTTAAGGTTTCATTTTACGCTTAGGGTTTTATTTTACATTACTTATGAGCTCAAAGTTAAAACGGCGGCAGTTCTTTTGAGCCGTAGAGGCGTCGAGTTTGTATTAGTATGTATTAGTGAGTTTGTGTTGTGTACGCAACCCGATGCGATGCGTGCGATAAAATGAACGAGATAGCCAAGACAAAACAAAACAATTGAACATTCATTTGATTGCAATTGTGTGTAAGGTTGATTTTTTATAATAAATAGTTAAGAAAGATTTGGTCTGGTTACAAGAATCTTATCAGGAAAAGAAAACAAGAAGAAGAACGTAATAAAAATGCAACTAAAATAAGTAAATAATTTACGGCTCAACCAACCATTTGGACACCATCATAAGAGACAGAAAGCAGTCAGGTCATCGATGAAAGTGTTATTAAATCTGATTAAAAAACGCTTCAAGTAGTGGTCGGTATGAATTTTTATGTCATTTTCTACACAAATAAATGTAAGTTCTGTTTAAGATATAAAACAAAAAACTAATTCTGAATAGAAAAAAATAATTTTTCCCGGCTGTTTTAGAGACTAGGCGGAAGGAACAGACATTAATTAATGATATTTTATCTTATGTACTTTTTACACCGTTACACCCTTAAGCATTTAGTTAAAGCTGTGATTTAAATATTACAAATTTATTTCAGTCAAAATTTATAATTAAAAATATAATTTAAAAGTCTAAAATCGTTAAAAAACCGGCCAAGTGCGAGTCGGCTCACGCACGAAGGGTTCCGCACTATCATCTATAATAGAAAATTACGTTTTTGTATGGCAGCCCTCCTTTCTTATTTACTTTACTGTTATTAAATTATTTGTTTTGAAAGGTGATTTACAAGTAAATATTCTGTAAAAAAAAATAGCGTCTGCTTATTAACGTTTTCAAAATTAAGCAATAAAATACGATAAAAACACGTTTATTGTATGAAATGTTTTTTTTGTATTTGTTGTCATAGCGGCAACAGAAATAAATCATTTGTGAAAATTCCAGCTTTCTAGCTATCACGTTTTATGAGATACATCCTGGAGACAGACAGACAGATAAACAGCAAAGTCTTAGTAATTGGGTCCCGTTTTATCTTTTGGTAGGGAACCCTAAAAAGAGGCGCTTCAGAGGTTCCGCACACAGGCGCTGCCTGGGGTCGGCGCGGCCCTGTGTTCAGAGTAACCACGATTTGCTTGGACAATGTTCTCACGTAACACAGGGCAGGCCTATCGGCATTTTGAACAAACAAACTATCATATGATTGCGAGTTTCGATAGTCCCCTCGATTTCCTGGGATGCCATCATCAGATCCTGGTCTCATGGTGCTTTCTCGGTAACAATAATATAACAAAAGAAATGTTTAGTTAACCTGTACTTCTCTGCATAAAAGCTACGAAGAGGAGTATAAATCTATATAGAATGTTGAAAGAACTATTTCCTAACTCGTAGTGATTGAGGACCTACACCTTCCATCATCAACTCAGCAGCATAATATTATGATTTTCAGGAGCAATTGCCAATATAACTTCAGTAAATATGTAAACGCGGTACATGTGCCTATAAAATTTGAGGGTTCCCCTCGATTTCTCCAAGATCCCATCATCAGAACCTGATATCCTCATCATGGTACCATTCCGGGAGTATCTTCTTTCCAACTAAAAAAAAGTAATCAAAATCGGTTCATAAATGGCGAAGTAATCGGTGTACAAGCATAAAAATATACATGTCGAATTGAGAACACTCCTTTTTTTGAAGTCGATTAAAAAGAATAAAGTATAGGCCTATCATTTTGTACTATGTATAAGAAACGGCACGTACAGAGTGACGTCAAGACATCTATTCATGTTATCAACAACACCTGCAATTTTGTGTAAGTTTGACATTATTTTTGACAATATTTACTTAATATAGCTTCCGTAAATACTAACGACCATAATATAATCCGGGGGGGGGGGGTTGGTTATATCATCTTCGCCATATCTAAACATTCTCGAGAAGCGTATATAAAAAAGCATAGTTGTTATTAATGGATCAGACGAGACATGCACTGCACCCAGGTTCGAGTATTATAACTTTTTAGATACAAAACCTAAATATGTTTTCAGCTCTAGCAAAATACTGGGAAGAGATACAGTTGGTTTATTATAACCCAACCCACGATAACGCCAAATATATTATCAGTTTTACTACGGCAATATTTACCAGGAAAGTTTAAGCTTCTATTGGAGTCATCATAGCCCAAATACTGCTGCCGGTCGTGGTAGTACTGGCTCCACCCGAACTTGAACACGATCACGCAAGGGTGCCCCAGGTTGTCGTTCAGAATGAAGTCCAGATGATGTTTGTATAGCACGAAGTTCGGGTTACCGTTTGCTAGAGAGCTGACGTCCACGACTATTACTGGAATCATAAGTTAATGCAAATTGTTTGACATCTATGAAAGCTAAGTGTTAGAGCAGGTTTTTAGCTGGGTTTGGTAATTGTTACGTATATTCAAATAATTAAATCAATAAAAGATATCCAAACATAAAGGTTGGTGATTAGATTTAAATAACAATTCACTCCAGTCTTTTAAATGCCCCTTGCATAGCCCATCAGTACCCTAAGTCACTTCGCCAACAACAACATCGAAAAGAGATGTAGTGCTATCCCTAATTGCAATTATACTACGAGCGCGGAAGACTCAAATTAGAATGGCCTACTCAGGGCGGGTGTTATCTTTATCGTATACTTGTTTTAAATTTTAAGCATATTTTTTAAAAAAATTCAGCCGATTTCGCATCAATGCTCTAAATTTAAGAGTGACTAAAAATTCAAACTGGTTGCGATGAGAAGTCACATAAGACAATTTTAAAAATGTGTCTTCAGAATTGTATTGTTTACAAACTTCAGTGTGCGTTGTAGAACGCGCAGGTCAAGGCTTATCGTAGTTAGTGCTCTCAATTAGATCAAATAGAGTCGACATACGCGGGAGGATGAGGTCACTTAGCGGGATGTCGCCCACGCGCCGGCCGCCGCGCGCGAAGTGGTACGGCGCGTCCAGGTGCGTGCCGCCGTGCTCGCCCGCTGAGAAGTCGTTCGATGCATACCTGGAACATTGAATACGAACATACGTCAGAGCTAGGGACCCGATGTTTTTGCAAGCCGGGATCAAATTATCCAATTACCAACACTATATGACGAGACGTGGCCTTGTTGATTTGTTTTGAAAATATCAGTATAGGCGAGGTTTGAATCCTGCTGATGGCAACCTACATATTTTCTAATGGCGTAGGCAGAGATCATGAGAAAGAGACACCATCTTCCCAAAATTATTCACTTGTATGCTCGAAGATTTGTTCAAGACTTCTGACTCGGAGGAACAAGGAATTATACTCATGCTTCTAGCCGATAACTATGTAGATCTTAAAAAAATGCTCGGCGATCAGCATAAAGCCTCACTTGCAGCGGGTACTTTGCACTCACTTGGATACAGTTTATCCTTTGGCTAACATTCGCATGTGAAGGAAACTTCAAGACGCTTTCAGCTGGGTAGGACTGCTTTAAGAAAGAAGAAGACGTCTCAAAGTCTAAAACCCTCCAATGTCTCAAAACCAAGATGTTCAACCAATGTGTCCTGGCTAGACTTACGGATCCCGTCCGGAGGGCCGCTCACAAAGGAATATATGTGCAAAATCAGAGGAGCACAAAAAGGGCACCGGAGCGTGCCATGGTCGGGGTCGGTATCTCCTTTCTCGACCACATACCCAACAAAACGATAAGCGCAATACACACGCCGCCGACATATGTCGTCAACTTTTTGTCGGCTTTCGACGACGATAATTCTTTCAAGGTACGCCGCCGGGTTGTGACGCTGGGCAATGTCGGTGGTCCAGCGTGCTCAGAGTGTATTGCGCTATAGGACAACGAATAAAGGTAAGCGGATCCCAAAGTTAAAGTGGAGATGGGTAGGAACTTGGCGAGGAGGGAAAATGGAAGGTGGACTAAAGCGGTGGCCAAGGAACGCAAAGAGACCAAGAGGGTAGTCTGCCCCTTGGTCTGGTTGGTTGTCACGCTTGACCGCGTTATTGGCGTACTGAAGAGGAGGCCTATACTCAACAGTGGGAATGGGAGGCTGGATAAATAGATTGAAGAGACTTGGACGTCTCACTTAAGGGCATACACGAGTATGTAAGTATGTACGGGTGTTTATCACGGGATAAACAACTATTTCTCTCACTTACGTTCGAGCTATAAAAATCCACTAAATTAAGTTTTATTCAAAAACTATAACATTGAAATAAAATCTGAACATAAAAATTATAGACCATAAAATTTCGCCTAAATACATACAAAGTGCCAGTGAAGCCTTTACGGATTGTATGTTACTACTAGTGTATCGGCCCAGCTACGCACGGGTAGCGTAGTTTTAAAAATATCCGAGTTTTCTTCAATCACTGCTCGCCCTTTGTGAAATTTAGCGCAATGATTACAACTTATAGCACTCCTGAATAGTGTAGCTTTGAGATTGTGAAAGCGTCTTTATGAATGGTTCAGTATCTCCGAAAATAAGCCCTTGCAAACAAACAATCAGAGTTACAAACTTTGCATACCTCATATTTAGACTCACGGCTATCTTTTGCCTGCGCAGCCGTTGCACAAAAATAATCCTTATAGCATGATTCAATATTCACGTGCGACGACGGCATGATGGCTTATTTCATGTATAAGTTTGGTGTTTCTATATCGATTTCTATGATATATTTTTTTATTTAATAGGTAATAATGTAAACTTTTTTAAATAAGGGGTGAATTAGAGTATTATAAACGTAAGAGTAAACAAATATAATCAGAATGCTCCGAATTGCTAAGCTATCAGGAGTTACACGTGTTATTGTGAGTCAATCATAAAAGATAGACATGCTGTTCAGGGTTCTTAACAATTTCAGGTGGAATATTTCCGTAATATATGATTTCTATGTAACTTTAACTATTAAGGCGGCACATGCGAGGGAAGCTTGGGAAAATTTAATAACTTCTCCCGTTTTCCCAAAATCTCCCAAAACTCCCCTTCACTAACTCTGCTGGAAAGTATACTATAACCTGCCTAAAAGTATGATAAATAATTGTACCAAGTTTTGTTAAAATCCACCAAGTAGTTTTTATTTCCATAAGGAACATACAAACCGACAGACAGACAGACAGACAAAAATTTTACTGATTGCATTTTTCTAATTATACCCCCTGATGGTTATTTTGAAAATATATTTAATATACAGAATTGACCTTTCTACAGATTTATTATAAGTATAGAAAGCATGTTGCAAGCTTGTAAGATATTTATTTTTATCATTATTTTAAACAAAATTTGCGCAATAGCTATACCGATATTTTCAGACATCGGTTTTTTATAATTATTTTAACAATTTTTGCCTGACTGCCGTTCAATTAATTTTGTTTTATGTCTAATGATTATGATTTATCATGTTACCTTTTTTGTTTCGAACAATTATCAAATAATATTAGTACGAGTATGCCATTTGTGGCCGGTAACATAAAGCGGTAAACTGAATATGTGAATTAAAACAATTTAAACCGTAGTCGGGATTGTTTTTAATCTATGGCTGCAGCCTTTAAGTATTTGTATGAAATAAAGCAATCGCGGAATTTCACGCGGAACACAAAAAAATAATATTATAATTCTTTATCTACAAGATCTTTGTTTACAAGGTGGGCATGAATGCTTCGTATGCCGAAATTTGGAGCGAAGCCGGACAAAACAAACAAACATGTGTTGTTTTAAAAAAAATTATTGCTTCGCTGCATTGGAACAATTTTTTTTTTTTTTACTCTCGCTTTCTATAGATTAACATGGGAAACTTTCAAGGGTGATTATTCATCAGATTATAACATCTATATTAATTTTCTCTTCGTTAAAACCTTGTCCTTGATGTCTTGAACCATCGTGGAAAATTTGGCTGTGATCGGATCAACCGTTTAGGAGGAGTTCTGTGACAAGCCTAGGTAATACAAAAGTCGGGGGTAAATGGAGCTTCGCTCCAATAAAAACTAGATAATTTAGATGAAAACTATTTTTAGAGAGTTTTTCTTATTACATTACGATAAAAAAAGTTAGACAATAATGATATTTTTTTACTCTTAAATATGCACCACCAAAATGCTGCAGATGGCGATAGCTTCATCAAAGTTTTAAGATAGTTATCGATTCAGTTGGCTCCTTTAGACGCTTCCTAAACATAGCCCCTCCCTAAACATAGCCCCATAAAAAGTAATGCAAACGCACGATCTGGCTGGCCACTTAACCCCGGGATTCCATGAAATCATGCGATCGGAAAATGCGCATCATGCAGTGACGCGTCGAGTATGTAAAGGTTTCTTAATTATTTCCCAATCATCATGGTCGTCATTCAATTCCATCATTAAAAGTCTCCAAAACATATTATTATTATTATCATGAAACGCATGGAAAAAATACATAGTGGCTAGTTAAAATTATTCTTAACGGACGAAGAAAATACGTTCAAAAATAAAAAAAAGTCAAAAAGTTTATTTTTTAAAATAAAGTTAATTTCTTTGTTGAAGTTGTTTTTCCGTTGCTTTGGAAGGTGTTTGTAAAGAAAAGAAGCAATTGATAGATCAGAACCTGGTGAAAATGATAAAATAGCATGTATGAAGAAGTTTGCCAAAACTACCGTGTAGTGTCGGCTTAGAATAGCACTACCCCATTTCTACCCGTGAGTGAGCGTAAGAGGCGACTAAGGGTATAGGGGTTTTTTAAGTGATTTTTGGGTGATGGGGTTGGAGTGGGTCTCCACGTCTCACCAAAAACGTTTATTATTATCATCTTTTCCCCAATCAACTTCCAAAAGTGGCTGAGGAATTTATCATTCCAAAGCTCTGGCTACCCCGTTAAGGGATTTATAGCCGTGAGTATATGTATGTATATTTAAATATTAACTATTTTGAAACAAACGAAACAACTGTAAGGAAAATAGGAAAATAGCTAAATATTCTCTGAATAAAGATAACTTAATCACCTTAGAATGAAAGAGATAACCAAATTACTTCTAGCAATAGAGTAGGAAAAATATGTATAAATTTGGTGATCGTTTCGGCACTAAACAGTTTATATAGTTACATACATACATATACTCACGGCTATAAATCCCTAGAAGGGGTAGCCAGAGCTAAGGAATTAGAAATTCCTCAGCCACTTTTGGAAAGTTGAGTGGGTAAAAGATGGTGAGATAAAGGTTGTTGGTGATGGGTCTCCAATCGCATCGCCCAAAAATCCCTTAAAAGCCCCAATACCGTTAGTCGCCTCTTACGTACACCCCCCGGAAGAAATGGGGTAGTGCTATTCTAAGCCGACACTACACAGCTAATTTGAAACAAACATGATAAATAACAGTGACTCACTTGGATTGATGGCTATATTAAAAAAATAGATATTTATCTAAACGTGGTTATAAAAAAAAGATATATTCGATGGTTAAAAAATTATGAAATTAAACAGTGTTATATTCTTGCTTACAAAAACGAAAGTAATCTGTACCAAAAACTTTACATTTTTACAAAGCTTTATCTCCACAGGACAAGCAATGCCTGATGATCTATGCAACTCTGTTTAACAATTTGGGGTAGGTAGAGACTATCGATCGCCACTTTGTACGATCCTGGCAAACCTCCCGGGCTTCGTTTACATCCATCAATCTTTGCATACATGCTCTTTTATTCTTCATACTTCGGACGCCGGCCTTTTTAAGCACACACTTTATTTGGTCGAGGTGTGTTCTCCGTGGTCGTCCTCTACTCACATTACCTTCCACATTGGCAAGATCTCTTTCACCAATTTACTTTCATCCATCTTCTCTACAGGCCCGAACCATATTAACATTCCTCTTTCTATCTTATTTACAATATCATCATTCACAACGAACCTATCACGAATCACATCAATTCCCAGTCTGGAATATAGAATAGTAACCAATCAACTACGATTGCGAACATGGAACAACAAAACAACACTTCAATCAACTGATTAAATAATGAACCTACCAGGTATCATCGGATCTGTTTTCTTCTACCACTTTAGTGAACTTGAACGGTTCTGCGTTTGGCCAATACACTGTGTCCGAATTGAACGGAAACGTTAGATCATGGAAATCATTGTCGAGACTGCTAAACTTGTTTTGCTGCGTGTGGTGGGCAGTCACACTGACTACACCAAGAACTAACAATGACACGATTGCACCTGCGGCCATTTCAATTTCAACTGAGATAATAGGCGCAGATACATTGTGAGGGGATCGCAATGAACTTTATACTCCTTACGCTGTTAAGCGATATAATGATGTTGACAACACAAAGGAGATTTGTTAGAGCCACGAGTATTTATAGCAACAGATAATATAAAAACTTATTGTTATTTTTTTTACATACATACATACATATTCTCACGCCATTAGTTCCCATTGGGGTAGGCAGAGACTATCGATCGCCACTTTGTACGATCCTGGCAAACCTCTCTGGCTTCGTTTACATCCATCAATCTTTTCATACATGCTCTTTTATTCTTCATACTGCGGACACCTGCCTTTTTGAGCACATTTTCTATTTGATCCAAATGTGTCCTCCGAGGTCGTCCTCTACTAACATTACCTTCCACATTGGCTCTATATATCTCTTTCACCAATTTACTGTCATCCATCCTCTCTATGTGCCCAAACCATCTCAACATTCCTTTTTCTATCTTTCTTACAATATCATCTTTTACACCACACCTTTCACGAATCACATCATTCCTCACACGATCACATAACCTTACATTACACACTTTTCTGAGGGATCTCATTTCTACTGCATTCACTCTACTTTCATGCTTCTTCTGCCACACCCAACATTCACTGCCATACATAAGCGTAGGAACGAGGACAGCATCATGCACAGCCATTCGGGCCTTTTCAGACACCGACTGACTAGACATTAGACTATCCAGTGCTCCATTTACCGCATTACCCTTTTTCACTCTTCTCTCGATATCTTCATCACACTTTCCATCCCTAGTAAACAAACTTCCCAAATATATTTTTTTTATAGTTTGTTAATTGATAATATTTAATACTGAAGCTTCGGACTCTCTGGGATTTATAGCGAAGTGGGTGAGTTTAGGTTGGCGTAACATATTATATTGCCATGTTAAATACTATACGTTTACGTGACACATACATACATACATACATATACTCACGGCCATAAATCCTCAGAAGGGGTAGCCAGGGCTAAGGAATTAGAAATTCCTCAGCCACCCCTGGAAGATGCATGGGGAAAAGATGGTAAAATAAAGGTTGTTGGTGGTGGGTCTCCAACCGCATCTCCCAAAAATCCCTTAAAAAGCCCCAATACCGCTAGTCGCCTCTTACGTACACCCACCGGAAGAAATGGGGTAGTGCTATTCTAAGCCGACACTACACAGCAAGTTTACGTGAATATTTTCAATCTCTTATTATAAGCAACCTTGCTAGCTCAGTGGGTATGTGACCACCCGCCTGACATGCTTATTTAACAGTTTGAGTGCTTACGAAGTTCAGTGGAACAAAGTGTACTTTTTTAAGAAGTATAAAAAAAATAACGATGTGGCGAAATTGAAAGTCACGAAAGTTTTGGTGATAATCCGCCGTAGTATCAGCAGATAGCAGTAACGTAGTATCGTAGTGCTTTGGGTGGACACCAGTAACATTTTTTTTTTATTGTTTTAAGATTTGTGAAATACTCAGCCTGAGGGTCGTTAGTATTCTACTCAACAGGTTAAATATCGTGTTAACTATTGATAAATATCCTAAAATATATGCGATAGCTAGTAGATAGTATAAAATTCTTACAGTCATGATATTCGTTTTCTGGTCGGCGGCGGTTTAATCGATTTTGCCAAACCTATTTTACTTTAACGCTGTTACATAGCTGAGTACAATTTAGCTATGTTGGTTTCCTCTAGATGTTTTCCCTCACCATTAAAAACGTTTTTATATGAATCACCTATATCACTTAAGTGTAGGCCTGACGCGGGATTCAACTCATATCTTACTAGGGAGCGGTGATCTTTCGTCTGGGCTATCAAGGTTTGGCTTTAGAAGTCTGTTTTATGTTTAATTTCAAATGGTTTGCGTCCACAGAGAAAACATTTAGATAATTTAGAGGATGTGCTCGAAAACGCAGGCTTCAAAGTTGTGATGAATAAAAGGATATGTATGAAAATATTGATGAACCTCTAGAGTTTTGCCAGCAAAGTGACGATCGAGAGTCTCTGCCTACACCAATGGAAACTTTTATAGCGTGTGTGTGTTTGTGTTACAAGGCCGTTCTTTGTTAACAATTTCAAATACTTTCGCTCTACATCTCTAACGTCATTATGAAAAGTGTTATCAATAGTCATGCGACTATAATTACGTAAAATAGGTAAAAATATAAACTACTAGCTGACCCGACAGACTTCGTACTGTCAAAAGTGTAGACTTTCACGTCGTCAAACTGAAATATTTAACTGACCTGTTGAGGGTCTCTGTCATGCGATGAGAAATAAGGTGTTTTTCATAGTGTCCTCACAATTTTTCACTTTACAAATTTCAAGTTTATAAGTCCATAGGTATATAAAAATAAATAGTTTTTTAAACCATATATATTTATTATATTTCTAAAACGTATATGTGTATTTTATTTAGGTATTTGTATTGCTTGTATATATAAAAGTATGTAGTTATTTATGTATGTGTTCATATTCGTTAAAGATCTATATTATTTTGTATGATTAATATTTATATTGTTATTTAAATTAAATAAGTTATAAATAAGTTAATAAGTAATGTTTTTTTGGCCTTGTTTTGTGCATCTACCCAAATAATTAATTTATTGATCTCACCTTCCAAAGGTGGTCTGGAAGAGATCGCTTTTAGCGATAAGACCGCCAATTGTACCTCACTGTAAACTGTTTGATCATATTATTATTACTTTTGTAAATTTGTGTTTGATGTGCAATAAAGAGTTATTCTATAGTAGTTTCAGCTGAGCATTGATTCTGAGTCAGTCAGTCCGTTTTGTCTTGCGCTTCATGCACGTTTATTTGGTTAAGGATTAACATAACATAACATAAACGTTCACGCCGTTTATCCCCGAAGGGGTTGGCAGAGGTACCAATACTCCTGAACTCACATGGCAAGCGCCATCTAGTTTCCAGAGAAGGTACCCACGTTTTGCTTAGACAGTGTACTCACGTGATAGGGGGCAGGCCTATCGCCGTTTTGTACGAATACACTGTCACATGACTAAGTACAACTCAGCCATGTGGGTTTCCTCACGATGTTTTCCCTCACCGTTAGCAACCATGATAAATTAACCACACATATGACTTTAGAAAAGACAAATTGGTGTAGGCCCGTCCCAGGATTGGAACTCACGACCTTCTGTTTTTCGGGCGGGTGTTCTATCCACTGGACTATCATGTCGCTATTAAGGATTAACTTTAACTAAAATTAACATTATGTTGATAAAACAGTACTTAAAGATAGATAAAACTTAATTTCGACCATATTTGATCACATAAAAATGGTTATAGTGAGTCAATCTTAAAAGATAGACATATACTGTCGCGGCCTTTGTTTTAGATCATTTAAAGAAAAATAATTCTTTCATACATACTTTTTGCAACATACTTACACAACGGAAGCCTTAAAATATGAATAATTATCTCCGTTTTTGCAACATTTTTCGCTGACTCTTTGCTCCAATTGGTCGCAGCATGATAAAATATATAGCCTCAAAGCCTTCCTAAATAAATGGACTATACAACACAAAAATGTTTTCTCAATTTGATTCGGCAGTTCCTGAGATCCTAGCGTAAAACAAATGAACAAACAAACTCTTCAGCTTTATAATATTAGTATAGATTATTGGAGCGAAGCTCCATTTACCCCCGACTTTTGCATTTCGTTGTGATCGTACTCCTCCCAAACGGCTCAACTCAGAACCCTGAAATTTTGCATGGTTGTCAAGGACTATGTCTAGATGGTTTATGTCAATTTTGATAAAAATCGGAGGAATAATCACCATTAAAAAATTATAATGTTAGTATATAGAAAAATTACGTAAACATTGCCAGCGCGTGAAAATAGAATCTATATAATAATTTCGTCACGGGGTACGGTATACCCGATCGAAACCTTACCTGAATAATAATACATAAAAAAATAATGATTTTGAGTCGACAACATCTATCCGCAAAATTCGGATTGTAGAGTATTTTGCTAAATTTTAATGGTGCTGATTGCTGACAAACAAATCTTAGTCGCCATATTGACTGTCACCCGATGACATAAACGTTCCGTTTCATAATTTTTTTCAATCGTTTCGCAAAGGACAAGGAGGTTTCGATTGAGTCTACCATACTCCTTAAGGAAATTATTATTATAGATACTATATACTTCAGTCGTTGACGTTTCTCGATAATATTGTTTTTGCCACCAGACTTCCAAACTACAATAAGCCTAGCAAGCAAGCAGGAACCTAGAACACGTTTGTTCGAATTCATGACTTATATCTATTCCAGTCAGTAATAACAGTTTCTGCGTCTCTATTTGTATTAGTTTGTTAATTGTACTCATTATGCCGAAAATCGTATTGAAGTAGTCGCAGTATTTCATAAAATCTTTCATTGGTCGTGTATTTGTTTGTTGTTTCTCCTTGCATTTGGTAAATATTGTCACAATTCTGGCAATTGGATGCAGCGAAGGGCTCTTCGTAACAATGGCAAATTAAGTATGTATGTCGGTATTCAGCCATACGCTAGGATACCCCTTATTGTTCGATAGGCCTTAACAGTTGGTAATTTTTCGAACTTTTGAACGCTAATACTCGAGTTCTAAAACATTTTCCCAAAAATTTTTTAACATTTTTTTTTCAAAGAAAATAGGTATTTAGCTATTTAGATATGTTTGTTTAAACAATGAAAATTGTAAACAATTTCCGTTTTCATAAATCAGGACTATAACTACATTGCAGTTTTGTGTAGAATCAATCACGCGTTTAGGTAAAACAACAAGTATATTCAAAGAATCATAACAAATTGCATAGCAACGCGTGTTGAGATATTTGTAGAATAAATCGTTCAACGATAAGTAATATCTGAGAATCAGGCAATTGCTAGCTTCGCTCCTTTTACTGGCATCCGACGGTCCCATGCCAACCTAGTATATATTCATTGTTGTTTTACTATGAAGCAGTATCCGAATTCCTTAAGAATATTTGCTTTTCTTTTCAAAAGATTATTCTCTTTAAATAAAATAGATAACAATGGTTTAACATTTTAACATAACATAAACATAAACGTTCACGCCGTATATCCATGAAAGGGTTGGCAGAGACCAGGTACATCTAGTGACTTTGCCACCTGGTGTTCAGAGTACCCACGTTTTGCATGGACAGTGTACTCACGTGATAGGGGACAGGCCTATCGCCGTTTTGTACGTATACACTGACACATGACTTAGTACAACTCAGCCATGTGGGTTTCCTCACGATGTTTTCCCTCACCGTTAACAACCAAGATAAATTAACCACACATATGTCTTTTAGAAAAGACAAATTGGTGTAGGCCCGACCCGGGATTAGAACACTAGTCGTTTGCACGATAACTGGTGTTCTACCCATTGAGCTATCACGGTTGCATTTTAACTGTCTTCTGCTGATGTCAATAACGGTGTATTATTATCACTTACCAAGATTGATCCAAGCCGAATTCCCGTGTCTTCTTAGTAAATACGAAGTTTTGGCTATCAGGCCAATATATCGTTAGATTGTCGAAACGATATGTCAGGTCCACAAATTCATAATTTCCCTTGAATAATATATTGTTGAGCGTGCACTTGGCCGCTAGTATTGTATTAGGGATCACTAAACAGAGAACTAAAAGCAACGCCATATTAACTTGTACTGATATCTTTTCTATACCTAATTTGTACGGAATAAACGGTTCATATCGGGGTTGTATATCGATTGATGTTTTATCTGCAACAAATAATAATATATTTAGTTGCTTTCTAATCTTAGTTCATGACCCTAACTAGAATTATAAATAGTATTAAATAAACGTTTTTTTTGGAGGTTGTTTATAACATGGATCGTATGCCCTTACATATAAAAGGGGATGTTAACAAATATTCACAAAGTGACTATTGATAATCTCTGCCTACCCCAACGGGAACTAATGATGTGCCTATATGTATTTATGCATATATAAATTAGAAATCCTTACTTAAAGTACATTTAGTTTCAGTTCAATTAGGAGTTAAAATTCACTGTCACAGCTGTTACTTGTACACGTTACCTTAATTGCATATGCAAAACTAATGACATAACAGACCTAAACTATCTGCGAATATTATAATATTATTATGAATAAATACTTTGTTTGTTATTCGCCGTCACGACATTTTCGACACGACACATAAAACATACTACTTCTAACTAATACTATTTACTAATCTCATTTCCAGAATATTCTCCTTCTACTACATACCATATCTTCTATACTTATAATAAATCTGTAGAGAGGTCAATTCTGTACATGAAATATATTTTCAAAATACCCATCAGGTGGTGATTAGGGATCGATACTAATGCCGAAAATGCAATCAGTAAAATTTTTGTCTGTCTGTCTGTCTGTCTGTCTGTCTGTCGGTTTGTATGTTCCTTATGGAAACAAAAACTACTCAACGGATTTCAACGAAACTTGGTACAATTATTCTTCATACACCTGCGCAGGTTTTTGTATACTTTCCAGCAGAGTAGTAAAGGGGAATTTTGGGAAATTTTGGGAAAACGGGAGAAGTTACTCCATTTTTTAAGCTTCCGTCGCGTGTGCAGCCTCAATGGTTAAACTTACATAGAAATCATGTGTGACGGAAATATTCTTCATAAAATTATCTAAAAAAGAATCCTCAGCAGTTTATGTTTATCTTTTACGGTTGACTCACAATAACACGTGTAATTCCTGATAGCTTAGCAGTTCGGATCACTCTGATTATATTTGTTTACTCTTACGTTTGTAAACGTCTCACTCATCACAAATTTAAAAAAGGTAACATTATTACCTATTCAATAAAAAAAGAATCATAGAAATCGGTAGACAAACACCGAAATCTATACTTATAATAAATCTGTAGAGAGGTCAATTCTGTACATGAAATATATTTTCAAAATAACCATCAGGTGGTGATTAGGGATCGATACTGATGCCAAAAATGCAATCAGTAAAATTTTTGTCTGTCTGTCTGTCTGTCTGTCGGTTTGTATGTTCCTTATGGAAACAAAAACTACTCGACGGATTTTAACGAAACTTGGTACAATTATTCTCCATACTCCTGGGCAGGTTTTTGTATACTTTTCAGCAGAGTAGTAAAGGGGAATTTTGGGAAATTTTGGGAAAACGGGAGAAGTAACTACATTTTTTAAGCTTCCGTTGCGTGTGCAGCCTTAATGGTTAAACTTACATAGAAATCATGTATCACGGAAATATTCTTCATAAAATTACCTAAAAAAAATTCTCAACAGTTTATGTCTATCTTTTACGGTTGACTCACAATAACACGTGTAATTCCTGATAGCTTAGCAGTTCGGAACATTCTGATTATATTTGTTTACTCTTACGTTTGTAAACCTCTCACTCATCCCTAATTTAAAAAAGGTAACATTATTACCTATTCAATAAAAAAGAATCATAGAAATCGGTAGAGAAACACCGAAATTATACATAAAATAAGCCATCGCGCCCGTGACCAAAACCGAATCGTTACTAATTTACATATTACATACTAGATGGCGCCAGTAGTTGCATCCTACAACACGTAATGATTTATTTTTTAGATTGTTATAAATACTTCATAGCGTTTTATTCCAAAATTTGCTATTAAACGGAAATACTGAACCGTTCATTAAAGCGCAATAAAAATCACCAAACTACACTGTTTAGGGAGTGCTATAAATTTAATAAATTGAAAACATTGCGCTGAATTTCACAATGCTTGAGCAGTGACTAAAGAAAGAAACCTCAGATATTTAAAAAACAACGCTACCCGTGCGAAGCTGGGACGATCCACTAGTTAGTAATAAATAAAGGAAACAAAAATTTGAACACCAGCGGAAATCGAACCCACGACCTCGTCCGCTCTGCCAATTGAACTATAGTGTCAAATGGCTACTAGTGCGAAATTCTTCTTTTCTTTTACACTTTTTAAGTAGTGTCAGCGTTCCCTACCTCCGAATTTTTTACAAATTCGGAAGGCCACTTGTCTATCTTTACAGATAGAATGCAAATGTTGAGAACGCCTAAGTATCACAAAATTAGAATGTTTTGTTCATGAAAACCTCATGTGTCATCAATTGGAAAAGCGACGGGGGCATACCCAGAGGTCGTGAGTTCGATTCCCGCTGGTGTCGATTTTTTTTTACTTTTTTTTTACATAATGCTCGTATGATTTATGCTTTTTTATAAAAATCCGTATTACTGGATAAAGTATGATTGTTTGTTTTACCCTTTAATTGAGACATTATGTCTTTTATTTAAAAGAATATTTATTATACTTATAATAAATCTGTAGAGAGGTCAATTCTGTACATGAAATATATTTGTAAAATAACTATCAGGGGATGATTAGTGATCAATACTGATGCCAAATATGCAATCAGTAAAATTTTTGTCTGTCTGTCTGTATGTCTGTCTGTCTGTCTGTCGCTTTGTATGTTCCTTATGGAAACAAAAACTACTCGACGGATTTTAACGAAACTTGGCACAATTATTCTTTATACTCCTGGGCAGGTTATAGTATACTTTTCAGCAGAGTAGTGAAGTGGAATTTTGGGAAATTATGGAAAAACGGGAGAAGTTACTCCATTTTTTAAGATTCTGTCGCGTGTGCAACCTTAATGGTTAAAGTTACATAGAAATCATGTATCACGGAAATATTCTTCATAAAATTGTCTAAAAATATCCCTCAACACCATATGTCTATCTTTTATAGTTGACTCACAATAACACGTGTAACTCCCGATAGCTTAGCAGTTCGGAGTATTCTGAATATATTTGTTTACTCTTACATTTGTAATACTCTCACTCATCCATAATTTAAAAATTTAAAAGTTTACATTATAAACTATTCAATAAAAAAAGAATCATAGAAATCGGTACAGAAACACCGAAATTATACATGAAATAAGCCATCGCGCCCATGACCAAAACCAAATCCAAAACATACTAGATGGCGCCAGTAGTTGCGTCCTACATCGCGGGATGGTTTCTGTTTTAGATTGTTATAAATTATTTATAGCGTTTAACTCCACTTCAACTCAACCAGAAAATATGCTTAATAACGTAGATACAGAACCACTCATTAAAGCGCATTCAAAATCTTAAAGCTACACTGTTCAGGTGTGCTAAATGCTGCTCTAAATATCACAAACCTTGAGCAGTGATTGAAGAAACCTCGGATATTTAAAAACCAACGCTACCCGTGCGAAGCTGGGCCGACCCACTAGTCCACAATAAGAATGTTTTGTTCATGAAAACTTCATGTGGGGATTATTACTAATTACTACAAGAATTAAGGAAAGAAAGTTAGAGTCCCGCTGTTCGAAAAAAAATTCTTTCCTTAATTGATTAATATCATATCCATATTTTACATCTATTTAAAAACATACAATCCTATTGAGACCCTCCTTTCATAATAAATATACGTATAAAATAGACATACATCCAAGATTTAAAATAAGCAAATCCTCAGCGACTCTTGAAAGTTTGAAAGATGAAGTTGAGAGGTTGAGAAATAAAAATTGTGGGTTCTGTCCCGCTACATAACCCAAAAATCACATCTGATGACATCAGAGGGAAGAAATTTTGCTATTCTATGCACTCACCATAACATAAAATATACGCAGAAAGCTGGCAGAAAGCCTTATAAAGCGAATCGGTGACTGTACACAACACGATTAAATATTTCAGATGCTAAATTAAATAAATGATTTAATTTGTTATACAAAACAATAGACCTAAATCATACCTCTTTAGAGAAAGGTGGAGCCGCTTTGAGTAAATAATAAGAATATAGAAACATACCTTTACATACATTTAACAAATTTTTGAAATTTTGTGTTTTCAGTAAATGACGTGTTAGTATCAAAACCCGTTTATTACTGCCGTAATTTATGTGCATGCACCGTGTACAATATCATCTTCGGAATTATTTAATGGATTTTTATATAGGAAGTAAAGGGGGTATAACGGTGGAGTATGAAAGTCTCTGCGCATGACTATTTATCTCGCCCTCAACCCGCGTTCTTTGGGATACACGCGCAATTTAGAAGCAGTCTATTCTGTGCTGAGTAGTTCTGAGATAAAAAATCCTGAAAAGGGGTAACCAGAGCCGAAGACTTAGAAATTGTTCAGCCACTTTTGGAAGTTGAGTGGGGACAAGATGGTAAAATAAAGGTTGTTGGTGATGGGTCTCCAACCGCGACTCCCAAAAGTCCCTTAAAAAGTCCCAATACTCTTAGTCGCCTCTTACGTCCACCGGCGGGGCGGGTAGAAATAGGGGAGTACAATTTTAAGCCGAAGAACTTATGGTGATGCACCGGCTGATCCTTTCCTAAATCCTGGTGGCATATCTCGAATTCTGCCATCATAATCATTCAATAAGTACTTTCGCATATAATACCTTTGAAGCCATACATACATACATATAAGCGTGGTGTAACTGCGGAGCATTTTTTTTCTTCGTAGTTACACCAACGTCTTTTTGACATGAATTCAACAGCTCTACAGATAATATATATGATCATAGACGAAACATGTCGTGGACTCAATACCGTATTTGCACTTTGCCACTAATGATACCGATACCGTCTAATATCACCATGTATATTCACTTATCAATAATGACAAAATCCGAATAATCGTTGCGTGTAAGTGAGACAGAAATAAATTCTAATAGTGGTAAGAATAGACACGTGTGTGTATTATCGTTCTTGATGTGAATAGTAGACCTCCAGACCTCGCAACATGAGAGTTTTATGACACTAAGATAAGCCGCGGCGTCCGCCTTCGAAACTATTATAGGAGAGATTCCTATGAAGAATAGGCACAGTACTTTTCACAGTAGCTATATCGAATGCAACGATGTATCGACCGACACTTTATTGTGAGACAATTAAAGGTATGATAATGATAAGGGCCAGCGCTGACTGCCGGCATGGCATGGCAAAGGATTTCGGTACAGATATAGCATTTTTAATCTTATTACCATGAATATAGAATTCATTTTACTTCATTTTGACAACGATGTTGACGTTCTGTCCTACCGCGGCCTCCTTCGGCATCGTTGTGTCAAAATTAATTCTATACGCATGGTAATAAGATTAAAAATGCTATATCTGTACCGAAATCCTTTGCCATGCCATGCCGGCAGTCAGCGCCGGCCCTTAGTCACTACTTGGTTATTTTTATTATTTTTCTAATACAACCGCAACTGGGGTTCAAATTCTACATTCCTGCTAGAGTCTACAACAATTCGCTTTTTCTAAAATCATATGTGTGGTTAGTTTATCATAGTTGTTAACGGCTAGGGAAAAGAAAGTGAAGAAACAGCATGACAAAGTTGAACTTATGACAGTGTATTCGTACAAAACGACGATAGGCCTGCCCCCCAGTGACTTGGTAGTGCGGTTGGTAGTGTCGTTGCTAATGAATGGAAAATATTTGTATACCCGACATACATACTCACGGCTATAGATCCCTAGAATTAGAAATTCCTCAGCCACTTATTGAAGTTCAGTGGGTAAAGTAAATGTTAGTGGTGATGGGTCTCCAACCACATAGCCCGAAAATCAATTAAAAACCCCCAACACCCTTAGTAGCCTCTTAGGAATATCCACTATACACAGCATATTTTATACTTGACTTATTTTTTTTTCATACATACATACATACATGTACTCATGGCTATATTTCCCTAGAAGGGGTAACCAGAGCTAAAGAATTATAAATTCCTCAGCCACTTTTGGAAGTTGAGTGGGGAAAAGATGGTAAGAATAAAGGTTTTTGGTGATAGGTCTCCAACCGCATCACCCAAAAATCCAATAAAAAGCCCCAATACCATTAGTCGCCTCTTACGACACCCCTGGGTAGAAAGGGGTAGCGACATTCTAAGCCGGCACTACACGCGAAACTTTTTTTTTCACTGCCTAACTTATAATTTTTGCATGTTTGGCATGCATAAAGTACGCTATATTTTTTGAGTGCTCAGTGTACATTACATTTGCACATATTTGTTTCAGTGACATGAATTCGAAATAAAACTCGAGAGTTCCAATAACATAAATTTTTATTTACACATTCAAAATTCACAGTCCAATTTAACAACAAGTCATTCCATCATCCGAAGTACAGCGACCACAAGTCCATTACGTCGTTCCCACGATTTCATATTTACACTAGAAACTACTTCACTAGATACAAATAATAGGTCAGCTCTACTAGTGTATGTTGCTGCGTTTTTACATTTTAATTGTCACACGAGTCCGGAAACAATTCTGCAATTTTCTATTGAACGTTTAACTTGATAACATTTCAAGCGGGTGTATACTTAAATAACACATCCGTTTTTCGTCTTTAGCCAAAAGATTATTATCTTTTATTAATATATCCTAAAAATTTGTCTGGTTCACATTTCTTAAATCTGAAATAAAACCAGATGTGTAGCTCAGCGGGACCCCCACACATATTTTCACGCGTGAATTCCCGACTACAATCACGTCGAAATATACCTAATTACAAATCGAACGTTTATATATACATGTATATAATTTACACGCAATCATATTAGAAGCTAACTACGTCTCGTAGAGGTGACACTACGAAGCATATAGAACACCGATTACCTACCGCACCTAAACTGTACATAAGTTTACAGTAGCAGTTACTCTTCGTTAAATATCTTACCGGGCGTACGTGCCCATTTTAGTATCACAACAATGTTAAATTAGACATTTCGCGTTACTTCATAAATACATCACTTTAAAAAACGATAAAAAGAACGCTAACAAGCATATAATGACAATATGAACAGTATTAAAAGGTAGCGTTAATAGATACAAATAAATGTTACAAATCCTAACTGAATCTGCCTGTCAGTTCCGTCGGGTCGGATAGCGCTCGCGACCTCGCTCGGTCGGGCGCGTCGTCAAGAAGAGTCGTTCATTTGTAGGGGTCCTTGAACCATCATTCGAGCACCTGAGAGACGATCTTCTCCATGTCGTGGTCGAGCTCCTCGTTGGTGGGCGGCGTGGCGGGGGTGGCGGGGGTGGCGGGGGTGGCCGGGGTGGCGGGGGCGGGGGTGGAGGGCGCGGCCGGCAGCTGGAACGGCTCGTCCAGCTCCTCCAGCCCGGCCGGACACGGCAGCCGGGACAGCTCCTCCTGCAGCTTTACGTAGTGCCGCTGCAAACGTAAAATGCATCAAAATGAGGACTATTTGGAAGACAATCACGGCGTGGGTCAGTTCAGCTGACTCTGTCTGTTGCCTGTAGCTAAGCGAGCACAATCCAGCGAAAGCAGTGGTTTCGTGTGGTGTGCTTCGGGACGTGATGATCTCACACTGTTCATCGCATATCAAGCTACGAAGCAGCAGCGTAAACTTATAGACTACAGGCCCACGCTGAAAAATTTATGGGTCATTTGAACCACCAGGTGACCTATCTAGAACGATATAAGAGCATTAAATAATAAGATTCAGCACTATGCCGTCACTTGTAAGCTGTCCAACTGAATGCAGGTGAGAATTCGAAAGTACAGGTAGAGTGATATTTAAGGAGGAGGATTGCAACCCTCGATTTTTTTCCCTTGTCGCATGATTTTTGTACGGCGTTGCGGAATAATGGATTAGAAGCAGTATTGAAATAGTATGATACAGATGCCGTACAAAATCAAATGACCAAATTTACCTCGGTAATTGTCGGAAAATAAAAAAAAACTGACTTTGTGGCGCACCATTTTTTTACGGCACTGCGCGTTTTTTTATTATTTTTATTGGATCTATCGATGATAAGAATGCCGTACAAAAATATGTGACCAAAATGTACTCACTCTACCTGTACTTTCGAATTCTCACCTGCACTCAGTTGGACAGCTTACAAGTGACGGCATAGTGCTGAAACTTATTATTTAATGCTCTTATATCGTTCTAGATAGGTCACCTGGTGGTTCAAATGACCCATCAATTTTACAGCATGGGCCTGTAGTCTATTATACAACCCCCACGCGACGTCCTTAAGTTTTATAAATTAGACTTTTGTCTATCTCTCTGAATCATGAGTTTGACATTTCCCAAAAAGTTTTCTATAGGGACAAATTCTACATGGAATGGATTATAGATTGTGTTTGATAGATCAAGTTACCTTCAGTGCAATTAGGTTGAGTTGAATAGTGCGTTGTGTACGCTCGTCGCCGGTCTGCGTCTCCAGCTCGGTAATCCAGCCGGCGATTGTCGATATGATCTCGTTGCGCTTGATCCAGAAATGCGTCTGTATTACCTGCCATTACAGAATAATCAAACCATCAGTTTTACAGTAACATCAACACTAGTTTAATATAATTAACTTCAAAAAATCTGAACGAATGAGTGAATGAATGAATTGAAAAGACTGATTAAAGAGTAGAATTAATTGTTGTTCAATTTAAATTTTACGGCATTCATTTTAATTGCAAATTTTAAGTGTTCAATAAGTATGGGACTGATAGGTTGTGTAGTAGTTATACCTCCTTGAAGCAGGGCGAGGGGTTCCGCAGGTGGTCCAGCATGGCCCAGCGCACGCAGGCCTGGTAGATGTTGGAGTTGTACTCCAGCGAGGCGGTGGAGCCCACGCGGGTGCCGCGGCTGCGCTCGTAGCCGGGCTCGTTGAAGTACGGCTCCGGCACCAGGATCAGCGACTGGATCGACACCAGCACCTAGACACAACATATTAGAGTATAGCTTTAAAACACTACTACTTAAAGATGGGCAATCAACACTGGAAACATTATTTATCAGGACTGTATGCCGTGTAGTGCCGGCTAAGAATGTCGCTACCCCTTTCTACCCACGGGTGTCGTAAGAGGCGACTAAGGGTATTGGGGCTTTTTATTGGATTTTTGGGCGATGCGGTTGGAGACCCATCACCAAAAACCTTTATTTTTACCATTTTTTTTCCCACTCAACTTCCAAAAGTGGCTGAGGAATTTATAATTCCTTAGCTCTGGTTACCCCTTCTAGGGAAATATAGCCGTGAGTATATGTATGTATGTATACATACAGGCTTAATTGAAGAATAAACAAAAAAAAAACAATGCATATTTTGCTGTGGCAAGTAGTTTAATTACACCTGCACTTCTGTAAACATTTTCAAATCCTTATCAAAATATTATTCAATTGTCAAGATCGTACTAAGTGGCGATCGATAGTCTCTGCCTACCCCAATGGGAATAAAGGGCGTGAGTATAAGTAAGTAAGTAACCATCACTATCACGAAAACTGGACAAAAACCATATAACGTTAAAATAGTATTTTATGTTTTCATTACATTCTGTAGTGTAGGGTGTAGAGGGTACCTGCAGGAAGGAGGAGGTGTGCGCGTTCCACTTCTCCTCGGGGCGGCCGTGCCAGGTGTTGAGCACGGAGAGGCACACCTTGCCGTCGTTGTACAGGTTGGGGTTGAAGCGCACGGAGTGGCGGCCCGTGGTCTCCAGGTTGATGAGCATGGGCACGGCCGGGTACTCCGCCGGGAAGTACACGTCCAGCACGAAGCAGCCGTTGGCGTACGGCGTGTCCGACGGGCCCGTGATCAGCACCTGCAGGTAACACAACATGTTATAGATACTGTCATGCTTTTATGAATTACTACTAAACTGAACACAAGTAATTCCCGCTTCCGGGATATTTTTTACAAAATTACAATATTTTTCCATTATTGTCTGTTTTTCTGCCTTCATGCGCTGGGGTGGTATCATGGTAGTGGTGTGTTACCTTCATGACGTCGAGGCGGTCCGCGTCGGTGCGCACGAACACGGAGGAGCAGTAGGACAGCGGCAGGCTGGTGGCCAGCGTGGCCGCCTCCTGCGCCAGCCGCTTCATGCGCTGGGGTGGTATCATGGTAGTGGTGTGTTACCTTCATGACGTCGAGGCGGTCCGCGTCGGTGCGCACGAACACGGAGGAGCAGTAGGACAGCGGCAGGCTGGTGGCCAGCGTGGCCGCCTCCTGCGCCAGCCGCTTCATGCGCTGGGGTGGTATCATGGTAGTGGTGTGTTACCTTCATGACGTCGAGGCGGTCCGCGTCGGTGCGCACGAACACGGAGGAGCAGTAGGACAGCGGCAGGCTGGTGGCCAGCGTGGCCGCCTCCTGCGCCAGCCGCTTCATGCGCTGGGGTGGTATCATGGTAGTGGTGTGTTACCTTCATGACGTCGAGGCGGTCCGCGTCGGTGCGCACGAACACGGAGGAGCAGTAGGACAGCGGCAGGCTGGTGGCCAGCGTGGCCGCCTCCTGCGCCAGCCGCTTCATGCGCTGGGGTGGTATCATGGTAGTGGTGTGTTACCTTCATGACGTCGAGGCGGTCCGCGTCGGTGCGCACGAACACGGAGGAGCAGTAGGACAGCGGCAGGCTGGTGGCCAGCGTGGCCGCCTCCTGCGCCAGCCGCTTCATGCGCTGGGGTGGTATCATGGTAGTGGTGTGTTACCTTCATGACGTCGAGGCGGTCCGCGTCGGTGCGCACGAACACGGAGGAGCAGTAGGACAGCGGCAGGCTGGTGGCCAGCGTGGCCGCCTCCTGCGCCAGCCGCTTCATGCGCTGGGGTGGTATCATGGTAGTGGTGTGTTACCTTCATGACGTCGAGGCGGTCCGCGTCGGTGCGCACGAACACGGAGGAGCAGTAGGACAGCGGCAGGCTGGTGGCCAGCGTGGCCGCCTCCTGCGCCAGCCGCTTCATGCGCTGGGGTGGTATCATGGTAGTGGTGTGTTACCTTCATGACGTCGAGGCGGTCCGCGTCGGTGCGCACGAACACGGAGGAGCAGTAGGACAGCGGCAGGCTGGTGGCCAGCGTGGCCGCCTCCTGCGCCAGCCGCTTCATGCGCTGGGGTGGTATCATGGTAGTGGTGTGTTACCTTCATGACGTCGAGGCGGTCCGCGTCGGTGCGCACGAACACGGAGGAGCAGTAGGACAGCGGCAGGCTGGTGGCCAGCGTGGCCGCCTCCTGCGCCAGCCGCTTCATGCGCTGGGGGTGGGCGCGCTCGCCGGCCGCGCGGACAGCCGCCTCGAAGTGGTGCGGCACCGCGAACCGGTAGCCCTTCTCGGGACATTCTTCTAGCATCTCGAACGTTTCTGCGGAGGAATGAAGATGTGAGTTGTCCAGTTCAAGTAGCAATTTTGGAAACTCTGTAACTTAGTTACAATATGCAAGTTAAGAGTTTTGTTCCAACATACATTTTATAAAACACAAAATGTTGAAGCGTATCAACATGTCTTTAGACTCAAAGAGTATCGACGCCGTAAACTCTATCGTCATTGACAAGATTAAATAGAAACAAACCAGCTGTCTCCTGTTCACCAAGTTTATCAATATATATTTTTTGTTTGCCTATGTCATTATTACATTCACTGAGTTTTGCATAAAAAATGAGCAATTAAATAAGGTAACATCAATAGCTTTTACTTTGTCCTACAACATATCTGTATAAAAAGAAAATAAATCAAATGTTTGTTCCCAATGAAAAAGTTCTCAAAATAACTAAATATGCCACACGAAAATAAAACTAATTTTATTAATTAAATATATCTTACCAAATTGTAATCTCCTCATAACTTCGATATACCGAGCCTCTCTGGACGCGCCACTCATTGGCCTCGGTATCGAGCTTAAAGAACTATCTTCATCACCTTCTGATTTACATAACAACGCGGCCGTTGCCTGAAAAAGATAGCGTTTTAGTATGCGTCTACATTACTATGATGGTGTATAAAGTGTTAGTGACCCCATGATTATTTAACATTGCATTACACTCATAATAGTAAATTATGACATGAGTTCATTATTATTAGTCTTTAATAGATAAAAAACTAGTCTTGAAGTCGAGATGGACTCTACGCGAGGTGCCTTCAAGGAACCGACCATTGTAATGACTTCTTGCTCACGAATGCAATACGGTTACATACTGTATATCCGAAACTTTTAAACCCAAATATTATTTAACCGAAAACTAATCGACTTTTTTTTAATTGCCATAATATTGTTTCACCGAAATTTCAAATACCATATTCTTACATTCCAGATTATCGATTGACTTTTTTTTCTTTACTATCATTATGATTAACCACTAGAACGGATTCCTACAGAATCAAAAACCAGATATACCTTAATTCCGCAATATTGCTTTTCCGACTAATCACTATTTCAAAAAATCATTTTCCATACATTTGAAATACAGATGTATTGAATGATACCTACTGCTATGAATAATTTTGCAGGCATATTTTATGTAAGTAGTATACCCCGCCCCCCGTCCCCTATATGTAGCAAGCATGCAAGCAAGCTGCAAGCAAGCAAGTATGCATAAAGGCATGCATCAGGCATTTAGGTGCTCGCTCCGCTGCGCTACGCTCGCTCGTTTTATACATATTCTAACCTAACCTAACTAAATGTGACTTAACTTTTCTTTGTCTGCACGCAAGGGGGCTATGCCCCTCTGCACCCCCCGACATGCAAACAAGCAAGCAAGTATACATACAAACAGGCATGCATCCGCGTTTTATTTATACAATTTTTCTAACATAAATAATATCTAGTTAAAGAGATTTACAATTTACACAATTATATGCAAATATTTCAAAATAATATTGCAATGATACATTTTAAATCTGCAGGTGAAATGTAAAGACAAATAAGAATGAATGTAAGGGAAGCAAGAGAGGTTTGTCAAGATCGTACTAAGTGGCGATCGATAGTCTCTGCCTACCCCAATGGGAATAATGGGCGTGAGTATAAGTAAGTAAGTAAGACTATAGATATAGTTACTTCGGTCTTTTAAACCTTTGGAATAATGAGATTATAGTAAAAGATATAAAAGCAAAAAAAATGTTTTAATAATCTGGTTTTAGTTTTTCTGGGAAGTGATACTTCTAGAAAATGTATTAATGTACTAATGAAGTTGTGGAAAATAAAGCATCTGTGATACGTAAATTCTGTGAACCGTTTTCTGAATGTTGAAATTCGGATTTAAAATATTCGAATATTCGAAATGTTACCATGCAATACACTTGTAAGGAAAATTATTACTAGTTGTAATATTTTATAACAAGTTTATCAAGTTGGCAAAGATAATTAAATTTTTCTACGGGTATTCAAGTGCACTTATTTTACTCGACAGAGGTGTAAAAACTAATTGAAAAATTATACGCAAATATTTCAAAATAATATTGCAATGATACATTTTAAATCTGACAAATATGTGCTTAAAACATGTAAAATTTTGTATTTTTACCTGAATATCAGCAATCAACCGCGCCAGACCTTCATCCTCCTCCGACAACTCAGAATTGCTTGAACTAAATCTCTGACTGTACGACATTTTGCCAAAAACCATCATATTTTTTTTACTCATCCTGTGGGCAAAAATTTAATAGAAAGATTACGATTAACAAATATAATTGATACAACTGAGACCTGTCTTCGGCAAGAATGGAAAGATATTACAGAAGCACAACTTTATTTAACTGTGAGGGTTTTCTGGACCAAAAGAGAACTGTCTAAATAAACAAAAATGAAAAAATGGTGTAAGCATAAAATGTATCTGAGTTTTATAAATGTTTTAATAATTATAATAAAATATGGAATGGAATTCACTGAATTTACACAAAAAAATATGTAGCAAAAACGTAAAAGTTTTCTCAATACCATTTATCTAAATTTATTTTATTTTATGAATATTTATTTATTTGCTACATGAGAATGCACGAAACTATGGATGTCGGCACCTACATTTTTCTATCAGTTTATATTAATGCTCTCCATTATTTTGGGTGATTTAAACGTGGAAACTAGATGTCAAAAATTTAGTTCTAAGTGCCATGGCACACTACGACTTTTGTTGTGCCACCGTCGTCGACGACACGTTTTTATTCGATACAATTGTTTGTGCTGGATTTGACTTGCTACGTTTGTAACGCAGTTGGCGGCGGGCTGACCTGAGCTTGGTGCCGTAGGAGGCGGTGGTGCGCGACATCTGCAGCAGCAGCGGCGGCAGCACGCGCAGCGCGGCGCCCAGCCGGGGACAGCGCGCCCGGGCCAGCGCGCGCGCCAGCCGCAGCACCACCACGTACAGCGGGATGTGCCGCGACATGTCCAGCACTGCAACGCGGCTTGTTGTAAACTTTGCACAGGCAGACCATTTATTCAATGGAGGGTAGTTTGAAATTATTATTTTTCATAAAACTGAATAATTGCTTTGTATTCTGGCATTAGTGTAATATTACTTCTGATACTTTGTCATATTTAATATTGCAGATACATACACATACTCGTGCTGTTAACTCTCATTGGAGTAGGGAAAAATATTAAATTTGTTATTTTTCAACAAACAAAATAATCTAATTTAACTCTCATACTCCACACCATTCTTAACAGCACCTCATTAACGTTTTCTGTTCGATTAAACTAAACGCCTATGTTGCGCTTTTAATCCTTCCATTTGTATAAAAATGTCAAATCAAGAAAAAATATCTAGACGTCTTATATCACCAATCTTTCTAAACTTAATAATGCGTGATGGTAATTCAAAGTCACAATTTAGCTAATAAACAGTTTAACATGTCTAATTTCAGTTCAGTAAGCATCATGTTCTGGGTAAGTAAGTAAATTACCTGAATCATTTCTGAGGTAGGAGGCTATAGCGGGCACCAGCGTGCTGTTAGCAATCAGCTCGATGAACTCCGGCGGAAGATCCTGCGCCGCATCGTTGTCATCGCGCTCCGGCTCTTGAGCATCTTGCGAGTCTTTGTTGTCTTCGTGTTGCTGTGGTTCGTCGTGGATGTCGTGGGTGTCGTGGGTGTCGCCGCTTTGGGGGGTGCTGGCTTCTTTGGGCGGCCACACCTCGCCCGGGTTCATATAGGATGCTAGGACCTGTGATGTATGTTACGGTTTTTGTAATATTTTAATACTTGCTTGTTCGCCGTTGTAAATTAGATAAAAAAATATTGCATTGCAGGCATTTGCAAATTAGTTTATTTTAAATCGGTGATACATTGGTCACGAGCCGAGGAAGTGTATTTTCAAGCAGTCCTTTTTTCAGTTTTCGTGTAACTCTTATTAACTAAAACATTTAACGTTGAAATATTGTTGTTAAAAGTTCATTTCAAATTTATTGGTCCTTCGAGTCCAATTTTTTCATCTCTCTCTCTAAAAAAACATTATTAATCAATCG
>CAUYWD010000144.1:0-15334 GCA_963576735.1 Bedellia somnulentella | reverse complement strand
CGCGCCGCCACTCCAGCTCACACAGCGAGACAACAGCAACGAAAGAAAAAGTGACAGCCGAAAACCAGAATAGAGCGAGGACGTATAAAAATGAAAGCACTACGAGAGTACCGGGATTTTATGGAAATCGCCTAGCTCATTTATATCCGATGACAATATTTTATTCCTTTCTCACCGAAGATCAATATGGGCGCGTACGCGGAAACGATCGCAATCCACGAAATCTAGTTTTTATGGCATTATTGACTGTAGCAAATTAGAATTGAATATCGAGCCATCGACCGTATCTTCATTAAAACCTTTAACATACTCTTCGTTAAAACATTGATCTTCGGTATGCGATCTGATAAACGGGGATGTGAATCATAAATGTGTTTCTTAATATGTGCTGTTTGTTGATTGGTCACAAACAATCACAAAGATTCTCAACGTAGTCGGTCGAGTCATTTAACTCCAAAGTAATATGAACGAAGAGATATCGCTAAACAACCGCTGATATCCTGGTGCAGTTAGGTTGGCTGCACCACGTCTGCGAGCGGCTGTTGACCCTGTCTCACTAATTATGCATCAATACAATCACATCAAAATTACCAGACAAAACTAATTAATTTCAGCCCCGTTCTTAAGTTTATTGTCGGTTGACATTTCACTGAAATGAAATCGTTCGAATGTAATAACTAGTGTCGACATATTCATACGCGGAAATACAGATAATGTTATGTTTTGCCCTTAAATCATTTGGAGGCGAGTCCCCGGAGGCTCGAGCTGAATAACAGACGCTCTAGAAAAAAACTTTATTTCTGCGAAGGACCGGTCGGTTGTGTTTTCTTTGTGAATCGCTTTGTCTCGAAAGTGTATCGGCGATTCGGCGCCCGTCCTCCACTCCGCCAACACTCCCTAATTAAAATGTTCACAATTGGATATCTCTGGTTATGTTTGCGATCTCTTATCATTTTTGTTTAATGGCTGTTTCGTCTGTTGTAGGTGCATTCTTAAGTAATTATGCGCACCACTTGACCGCTCCTCGACTCTTTTTCTTTCAATAACATCAAAAATAGGTGGTCGAAATGTCATTAAAATAATCGCACAAACCATCGTCCGAACGCTGCCAATTCATTGCCTAAAAAAACAAATTAGATTGATTTAAAGAGCAATGCTTTGAAAAAATAGATTATTCCAGTATACTCGTTTTATTGTGAATCTTTATCGATATATTCACAGTTTAATAAATCAATTAGTTATGCTCCACAACAATTATTAATATAATAATTATTAATTCGAAACCAGTCTTCGTTGTTTTTGGGTGGGTGTTTTGACAAGGTATTAATTGGTATCAAAATGCTAGAAATTTTAGTGAACAAGTGTATGTGACAAGTGATAGGTTATTCATAGTGTTGGGATAGAGGATGCATGCAGCCGAACCGCGGCAAATGTCAGTGGTGCGCGCCTCTTTTAGCCGCTCCGAAATAGATCCGAGCGTTCGTCAACCTCTTACATTCGTCATAGCCGATGACGAGACGAGCATACCACTCACACATAACACAGCACTGACCATCACTGCCATTCGATGACGAATCCATTAAAATCAACCTCGTGACTTCCTCAGAAATACGAGATGAGATCAATTTAAAAATTAATTTGGATTTAACAATGGAACCGATTCAGTTTTTATTGCACAATCGGCGGATAAACCAAATCCTAAGATTCATATTCAAATCGCATCAAGTGCAATAATTAATAATCATCAATCAAAGCTAATGTTTATTTTCGTACATAATTTGGTGCTGTCAAACCGCATTCGGTATTAATTGAGTGTCCGTTTCAAATGGGCTTCCGAACACATTTTCGACTCGTCATTATGATCGGCAAAGATTCGCTCCATTGCATTGCAAAAAACATTCGCACCTTCAATCAGGAACTGAACTTACGAGTTCAATCTCGCTAAAAATATGAGTCTCTTAGTATTACTAGCTGAAAAGTCAACGTCTTCTAATCATCCCCATTGTTAGTATTCTCATCCCTGAAATACAATGTTTCGATTCCAATACATAAATTTTCAGTTTGTTCATGCGAACTAATTGATTACTATGAAGTCTCGTAAAGTCCAGGTTTTATGAAAGACATTAAAGTATGGAGCGAGGGTTGAGGCGAGTCAAAGGTCTCATAACGTCGACCTCGCCGTGCGGAGTTCAGTTCACGACTGTTTGTAAACAAACATTCAGTCTTACACCAGGGTACTATGTTTCAATAGGAGTAAGAAGTAAGATGTAGATAAAATGCTTGCTATTGGTGAAATAGATATTATAAGTAGATCGATAAGAACAGTCATACTCTATCTTTTAAACAGTCGCTGAGTAGTTGTAAGTTCCAAATCTTTGCCTAGTGGTTTTTGGGATAATAACAGTGAATGTGAGATTATATATATACTGAAAACTGTGCTTTCATGTAGTATTGGCAAGAAATATGAAATCACTAATCATCATGGTCGCTTATACAATATTATTGTGGATTTAAAGATAAACGATTTCAATTTAAGGCCTTACCTTTAATTGTGTTTAGGATCAACTGATAACACTTACCCATAACACCATAAGAATCTAATAAATTATCGATTTAAAGATCAATTTATGATGATATCGTAACAGGCGCCTTCTTTAAATATATTTTTTATCTCCCCATATCTTCCGAATTATCAAAAGAAATCATTAACAACCATAATTTTATGACCTCCTAAAATTAATATTCCTCGTTAAATCACCACAAGTAAATTAAAGATATCTTCTTAATAAATTATAGTATCGTATAAATGCACGTTTAAAAGCTATTAATAAGGCTGTTTACTTACAGAAAGCTCGATCACTTAATTCGATCGAATTGGCACGGGGTCCGTTCGGTTAGTGACAATAAAAAATGTTATTGAATTTCATGCGCTGCAGCTTCTGACATGGATTTTAATGGTTTTATTTTTATGAAAATTGATATTATTTATGAGGTTGGGCATAATGTATGGCCGATGGGTGCGATAATGAAGACTTTAAGTTCTGAAGCTCGGGTTTCACATAGCGTCACGTCGTGGTGTGGAAGTCGTGAGACGTACGGACTTGTCGCCAGACGTGAGGTATCAGCATGTGGGATCGTTGTAGATTCTAACGTTGGAATAGTTTGGGAAAACCTAGAATAAGAACAGAAAGAAGAAAAATATAAAGGGGTCACTCAATACTAATGATGAATTTCCAAAATCGGTTCAGAACGTACAAGGTAATAAAATAACTAGGTATAAATTTATTTTAATATAAAAGCAGCTAAATATTAAAATTTAAGAAACTACTTATATACTGTCATTGTCATTAAGTATTTTCTTTGATATTTCTTCAGCCGCAATTTTCGAGTTGATTGCAAATCAAAAAGTTAACATAAAGCTCTCAGACCTGCGAAGCCCACTCAAGGATTACTTTTTGGGTCACAATGAGACTGGCGATCAGTCCGTTTTGTTTTCATAACAGTTGAAAATAAATGTTTCGCAAGTGGGAAAAAAACAACTTGCATTGTGACTTTTACAAGTAGGTGCAATTTCTCATTTTAAACATACTCGTAACATATGCCATATTGCAGATGAAGAAATTCCGTACAAAACATACAAAAAAGTTTGGAGAAAATTATACTGAGAGCATATTCATTGCCTTAAGTCCTGTTAGCTCGGATTTATAATAATACACAGTACAGTGTAGTGGTAATTTTTAGGTGTAGGTTAGATTCAGCAGACATAATAACTTGCACCATATTCTACATCTACTTCTACATCTTCATCCAAATACCAGATCATCTGCAAGATATTAGCACAAAAAGAGATCTTCAAAAGCGCATTCCAGCATATTTTCGGCATAATCCCATCCTGTATGTAAATGCGAGTCCACTACTCACACATGTAACAGTTAACCCGAACTGCGGGGGCGCTCCGTCTTTTGTTTAACATCATTATCATATTTGCAAATTAGCGCTGGGCGGTAACCTATATCCGCCGTCCGTCTCATTCAACATTATTTCACAACGCATCTTACAAAGCCTCCTCGCTTTCTACTGACAACTTAACCCCTTTAGCGGTCTTTTTATCTCAGCCTCAAAAATAAGTAACGAAGGATAGATTCATCACATTTACCCAAACTATACTAAACCAATAAATTAAAATGACGAATGTGCGAATCTCATTGGGGTACCAGAGTCACATTACCCAGAAAGATAGGGTACAATAAACAATACTTAAATATTGAAGACCATTACCATAGATCAATGGTCCTCCGTTTTGTTTAACAACTAAAATATTCTTTAATTTCCGGTTGTACATAATAAAAAATATAAATATTAAATGATTCTCTTATCTTGTTTCGACCAATTAAAATTTTATATAGTTCATTTTATGTAACCTTCGGTTATTTAATTTATGATGTTAACCATAATTATAAAAAACCGGCCAAGTGCGAGTCGGATCGCGCACTAAAGGTTCCGTACTATCATATATATAGAAAATCCCGTTTGTGTGAAAATCATGGGAGCCAAATTAGGTAAGTAATTTGATTTATGACGTTTTAAAATAGAACTACGGGCTCGATTTCATTCAAACCAATTTTCGTTAGTAGTTTGTATAGTAATACACATCATATATTTTTTTCAGTATTATCATGCCCATATTTTAGAAGTTACGGGGGGGGGGACACACATTTTAGCACTTTGAAAAAGTCTCTCGCGCAAACTATTCAGTTTTGAAAAAAATGATATAAGAAACCTCAACATCATTTTCAAATACCTTTTGATGGATACCCCACACGTATAGGTTTGATGAAAAAAAATTTTTGAGTTTCAGTTCTATGTATGAGGAACCCTAAAAATTTTGGTTTTTTTTTCAGATTTTATTTTAAAATCTTAATGCGGTTTACAGAATACATCTACGCACCAATTTCCAATAATGTTCTTATAGTTTCGGAATAAACTGGCTGTGACATACGGACGGACGGACGGACAGACAGACAGACATATCTATAAGGGTCCCGTTTTTGCCATTTGGCTACGGAACCCTAATTAGGTCCCAATTAATAAATAATTTATGTCAAACAAAACTACCCCTTACGAAATCTATAAAATTTATATAGTTGGCTATGACCACGGGTAGAACATTGCAAAACCACACATGTATTGAAACAAGATTCCCAGGAACTCAGAAAACACGTGGAGATTTATTACGAGCACAAACATCGCGAATGTTCAAATATTGCTCCACAGTCCTTGAACACGAAGCAACATTATTATTGTCTAGAGTTACTCATAAAGATTATTGTAGAGCGTACAAAGACATCGGTAGGGTCATTGCCAAATTCAAGGTCAAGGTTTAGGAGATTAGATTCCATTTAAATATTAAAAAAAACTTTATGAAGTCTAATCCTTATCTTGGCTGTATCGTGACTGACATGCGCGGAGCGGCCGGCTGTTACCGTACCTACTTACGTAGTTCATTCAATCGGGAACTAAGAATTGCGTACCGATATCATAAACTGAAATATCACGAATGAAATATCCAAGACTCAAGATATTTTATAGTTACTGGGGTGACACAAACACAAAATATATCGTCCTAAAAATTATAGCTTTACTTATGATTACTATTTTAGGTGTAGTGTCTTGAGTATCATGTATTTTTGAATTAGGTAGAATTATTTTAATATAGTTACGCCATCTATATTCTCATTAAAGTAAGATGTAATGCTAAGTTTTAAAGAACCATATAACGAGTATAAAATTTTGTGGAATATACGTTTTTTATGTGTCGATTGCTATCAATGACATAATTTACATGACGTGCCCATTCCTTGGTAAGTTTTAATTAAGTTTTATCATTATTATGAATGGTTTTTAATTAATAAATTAAAAAAAGAACGAGTTTTACTCACATCTTAATTTTCATACGTTGTTCGATTCTATCTATACGTGCGCCTATTTATTGGCGAAACAGAAGAGTATCTCTGATTTCCTGTGTTCCTAGTGCTTCTTATACTCAATGGACTATTTAAGATTCCACACCAGGACACGTTTCATTGACTTAAAAACTACTTTCTTACCAACTTTCTCCAAAAGCACCACTCAACAACTGAAGTCCCATCCCAAAGCAACTCAATGTAATGTATTTATTCCTCCCGCGAGATTTTCACCTACAACCTACTACCAACGAGCGATCTTAGCTAGTTTCCTAACCACCGAAAATTTAAACAAACCAAAATATTAAGACATAGTTTCCTCAACACAACAATAGCATTATTTAAAGCGGCTCCGTGTGATATACACATAATAATAATAAAAGTGTGTCTGTCCGCCCGTTGACCTCACGTACGTACCTTTGCTCTTCAAATTTAGCGAACACGGAAACGAGGTTTCGGCATAGCTTTGACTGTGATTTCAATCATAACGATTAATGTTTAACACGGCGATATTGTTACGTTTAAAACCACACCTTTTTTCCAGCAGAGTAAGCAGCATCTAAAAATAATTTATGCATATTAAAATACCAATAATCAAGATATCGCCATGATGAAGTAACCTAACTTAAAAATTTCCTGATCGCAAAAACGATTTTTTAACCCTTTATATCTTTTCCCCTACTTCCAAAAGTATCTTAATATTTGTGCAATTCTTACTCCCCTTTTTGTAGGGAATTTGTAATAAGAAAGATATTTTATTCGTAAACTAAGAATTTAATGTTAACCTTCCTCAATTTTCGACCCGTCATTTTCTTTCCGCAACAATAGGCATAAAATATATGAACACACACAACCATCGTATCCCATTTTTATTAATTAGGATGAAAGAACATCGTGTGACTCATTAACTACCAATACCGTCTGGGAAATCTCAGGGTTGTCTATTTTCATCTTAACCATTATAATTCACACGATTCAGAACCCTTTTCCCTTAAGTATATTTTGACTATGTGAATCTTTATTCATCGAGTTTTTAGCATTTATTGTTATGTAAATGGCTTAGAACAATATTTGTAAGTGTTGGTTTACATTAAAACTTATGTGTCAAAAACATAGAAGATACTTTTTTTTGCTGCAAAATAAAAAAAAAACATAAAATTTTCCAAATGTTTTACGTAAAACAATCTCATAAGTTTGTACAAAATTTGAGGTAATCTGTTTAAAATTTACATATGATTTCCTTTACCTCCGTTGCAGACCTTGAGATTTTATAATTCTTTTGACTTTAGAACATGTGATGTCACTACTTTAATTTGCTAAATAACATGCGTAAATCTTAATTTAAATGAAACAATTAATCTCATTGGAATAATAAAATGTTGCGTAACTACTACCTTTTCAAATAACGATTCTTTTAAAAGTAGCTCGCTGTGAGAAATATCTCCTAACCTCCTATCTGATTACATACATACATACATATTCTCACGGCTATGAATCCCTTGAAGGGGTAGCCAGAGCTAGGGAATCAGAAATTCCTCAGCGGCTTTTGGAAGTTTCGTGGGGAAAAGATGGTGGAATAAAGGTTGATGGCGATGGGTCTCCAACCGCATCGCCCAATACCGTTAGTCGCCTCTTACGTACACCCAACGGAAGAAATGGGGTAGTGTTATTCTAAGCCGACACTACACGGCAATCTATCCTATTATCCACGGCCTATCTGATTATCAATTATAAAATTATTATATTATTAAACAACCTTGATAGCCCAGTGGATAGAACACTCGGTTATCGTGCAAACGACTAGTGTTCAAATCCTGGGTCGGGCCTACACCAATTTGTCTTTTCTAAAGACATATGTGTGGTTAATTTATCATGGTTGTTAACGGTGAGGGAAAACATCGTGAGGAAACCCACATGGCTGAGTTGTACTTAGTCATGTGACAGTGTATTCGTACAAAACGGCGATAGGCCTGCCCCCTATCACGTGAGTATACTGTCCAAGCAAAACGTGGGTACTCTGAACACCAGGTGACAAAGTCACGTGATGTTCAGAAGTATTGGTACCTCTGCCAACCCCTTCGGGGATATTCGGTGTTAACGTTTATGTTATGTTATGTATATTATATTATGAAATATTATAAAATTGTTCAAACTGAAAAGGTTCATGTTTACAACTATCCGGCGCTCATAAGTTACCAAGAACTAAAAAGTCCTTTGGGGAACTTGTAAGACATAGATATTTGCAAGATTTAGCCCGCCAAATTTTTTGAATGTATGTAAAGAGTCCAAAGATTGGATGATATGAGAATTTTGCAGTCTTCTTACCATAATGTCAAGCTCCCTAGGATTAGATAGATACTGAGCGTATGCGCGAAGTGTTAGTCAACTAGTGACTAGGAAGACTCGCGCGGTCTGGCGGGCTGCCAACGAGGCCGTGCGTTCACCCAGCACGCGCTTCGGGAATCCTACGAGTGTTTTTATTCCCCAAAAACGAATCACTACTAAAACACCCACTCGATTTCAACTCGATTTCTCGATTCATTCACAATACACACCTAGGTCAGTTCGAATTTGAATTAATAAATAGTCGACGATAGGATTTCGTTTGTACTTGAGTTTTTATGGAATGATCGATTATAAATGGTAGTAATCATCATATGTATGCAAATTAGGCAATAATCGGTACTGTGAAACCTTCGTTCTCATATTAATATTCATGTGATTGTCGTTACATTTGTTTCGCACTATTAAAGGGCTATTTTGATATCCACATGTTCATTAACTCTGTTATTCGTGGTTATGCCGATTTATGTTTTTACACAATTTTGATTACGAATACAAATGGAATCCCAATTGACACGATAAATTAAGTTGCGTCCGACTTAAGCTCATATTAAATTGATCTGTCGAAATATATGCTGAACGGTTAATTTGCGTATTATACTGCTGTTGTGTTCTCAGACCAGTATCGTGTCCAAATTGTGATAAATTGATTACATTTTGTACAATTTAGTAAAGCGAAAACAGTAATCTTTTAAGCTCTCATTTGAGTTTTGATCGGTCGAAAGATTTGAGCCTTATTCACAATGAAGTCCAAAGAATAATCGACCCATTAACATTTGAGTAATCCTTGATATTCTAAGTAATTTATAATAAAGCAATCACCACACTCGATCTTGTATGTATCGATGAAAACAATACCCTTTTCATTGAAGTAAAGTAAATACCTAAAATAATTTTGAAAATCGAATAAGCTTGATTTTATATTTGTAAATTGATCGTGGAAGTGGCCAGCGCTCTGTGGTGTCAAAGAGGCGGTATAGGTCGTCAACGCGATCCGACAAGGTCCAGTGGAGTGTGTAAAAGTTACAAGTTAATTTAGTGCGGACCCCCGCGCTTCGTTTTTTGCCAGTCGACCTTCGCACTACCTACAGCAGTGAGTGAGCCATTGGATTTGTGTCAAAAACATCAGGACTATTTTCATGACATGTTTGGTCAAAGATGAGGTCGAGTTTTTCTTATTATTTTGAACGCTCTTGTTAACAATATTAAGTATAGTAGTAGTATTTCTCTAAAAATAAAACTGGGCTAACCACAGTTGGTTTTGTTGCCATTTTACTAAATATTATTTATTTGTTTCCAGGTAAATATCAGCTCCATTCATAAGTCGCTTCGGTTCGTAAGTAGCAAAAACGCAAAGAAGAATAACAGTTTGTTTTCCAGAAAACAAAGCCAACGGATCCAAATCGTAATCAGGTCATACTTAAAGTAATTGAGGCAATTGCTGCGTAATTTAAGCTTTAAGCAGCACTATCGTATTTCTTTTCACGCACGCGTCATACTTGAGAATAAAAAAAATAACTTAGATTACAAAAAAAAGAGGATTTTTGATTAATACTTAGTCGCTAATTTGTATTTACTTACACATGGAGGTTTCATAAATGTAAAATTATCGCCCTCCTGAAAGTATGTTGCAATATCCATTAGTCATCGCGAAAACTCCTGTTACATTCGCTCTCGAGTAAAACAAACATACTAACAGTTTTGTTATGTCTGTTCCCCTGGTCAGCCTATCGCACCTCGCCATCACAATATTGTCATTAACCAATAACTAATGTCTATAAATCGTGATGTAAGTCACGAATGAGTAATACAATAAAGTACTTCGTCTATGAGTACACAACAAAAAAATATTATAACCGAAAATAACCGTCGCCGTGCTCTCGATACTTCATTTCCCTTTCGTTAACAAATGCTCAGCAATCAATTGATTAAACACTCTAATCACTTATAGTTAAAGTTTATTTTACAACATCTCATTGACCGCGAGTAACTTGGTCAATGAGAGTGAGACAGTAACACAGTTATCTCTGTCCCTCCCGCCGGTCATTCCCACCTGTCAACATCACACATCGTAAAGTATTAAGTCGTTATCGTTTCATGAATGAAATTAACGTTTATTACTTAAGAAACAAAGTCAACAATCGCTTACAGGTGTAGTTTTAAAACTAAATCGTCATTTAGATTACTCGGATATTGTTTTTTCATGAGGTAGTTTACGATGTTTAAAAGGAGCCTTCATTGTGGCTTTAGTGTCTTGTAATCGTTTTTAAAACTGTGATGCTTTTAGTAACGCAATGCGGTTAAAGTTGACAATGTTTGAGGATGTCCCGAAATTTTAGTTATTCATCGCCTTGGAAATCTTAATACAGACCATTTTCCTCCCTTGACGAGTCCCATTCCACAAATCCCTTCTCGAGTCGACCCTCTTTTCTTAAGACAGTAATTAATCATGTCCCGACGCAACCTATTTCACTTCCCAAATTTTCGCCAATTTAATTTGAAGCATAAAGTTAGAGCCCTACTGTTGGTTTTACATTGCTCTACGTATGTTATTGCGTCTTTTTCTGTATTTGTTCTTCGAGCTCCTGTTTACCTATATACCCCTGGTGTTACATAAGTTTAAAGTAATGGCCGTATGAACTCATGATACAATTTTCCTAGGAAAGAAAATAATACTCATACAAATTGTGGTTTAGTTCAAAGCAGGATTTATTAAATTGATGAATCTATCTCATTTTGCAGACATAGTAAAAACTAAAATCGGACTTACTTAAAATCACAGCATTTATAGTTCGATATTAACCTGAAGAACTTTTGATTACTTTTGGCAAACATTCCGTTCAAATGCAATATCAAAGGTGAACCCTTAGAATGACCTAAATAGTGATGATTTATTCGGACACGCTGCATATTTCAGTAGATAATCGGTGTTGTAATTAGCGAGTGGAAAATGTGGGTTAGATCCGTTTCGCGCGCCCGGAACGGCAATGCAGCGATGGCCGTGGGTCGTTGCCCTGTATCGATCGGGAGGGGGTGCGCCACCCCACCCCCCGCCGCCTCTCACCCCCTGTACTCCGCGCCATGCGGCCGCGTACGATCTGAAAGCCACATGCGACATCAACCCTGAAAATACACGTGCTTCTTATTATCTTAACTTCTTCTCCATTTACTTCTATTATAATAGAAAATGTGTTTATTAGCTAATAGCAATAAGTACTCAGTATAATCGTGTTTATGTAGAGAAAATAACTACTTAGTTAAAAGGGGAGCCGGGATCGAAGTGTCTTCGTTGGCGAGCTGCCAACTCGATACAGCTATGATCGTTCTCGCTTCCGGATGACTGACTTCGAGTCTTATCTATATGAGATTTATACATTTCAAATATGAGTACATAGTTATAGGAATAGGAAAGTAAAGGCTAAGTTGCTACAACCCCAGGCGTGCGTGACCGCACCCAGCCGCCCTTCTTCCACTGCGCTTCAAATGAATTGCCTCGATTTATGAGCTCCTGGTGACTGGTGGTTTTTCTAGCTAGCTAGTAATCACGAAGGTTTACACGTTTTCAAGGGAATGTCTTTCAAGCCTGTGTCTTCATGCCTTAAGTTTCAGAATCGTTTTTGAGTTACTAACGCAACTGGCCACTATCGATCTATACATCAAAACTGTATTTTTTTCGTATTAACTTAATCTCTACACTTTACGGGGCTTTCAAATTTAAAGCATATTTTTCTTATTATTTTGTTTTATTCACAAATTTATCATGAATTTTATACATCCAGTGACATAACGAACTAATAACTAACTTACTGTGCCTGTGACCCACATCAACGTCAAACTAAAACATGTCGTATCTAGTAAGTTATTACTTACAGCATATGTTGAATTATAATTTAATAGGTCTTACAAATTTTAAAGTGTCTAGTTTGGTATAAAAATTAAAACAGCGATCCATTATTCCGACTGAGAGAACCAACTTCTATGACTACGCGAGTGCAACCAACTACGACAATGCACTACGAAATATTTTTCGTAGACATGCTTAGTAATAATTTATTTCCTGTTCATGCTATCAAAGATAGTTACAGTTCCTCTGTTCTTTTTTGATCTAGTCTCCTTTATATAACCTTACTTAAGTGTACAATATAATAATTTCGTAGATACTATAGCAAAAGAAAATGTAATTAAATTTTTAAATTCAAATTCATTTATTTGCTATGTAGAACATGGTACATTTGATGATATAACTTAATAATTTAGTTTCACATTTAGTTTTAAAGCTTTAATATAACTTTAGTAAAGTATACAACCTTGAAAGCAATCTATTGAGATACTGCGACGATTAATCTTGTAGAAGCAACTACTAAATCTTATACGAGATTCTGCCCATTGATTGATCGCCACACTTGACAGGGTAAGACATCCGACTAGTGTCCATAATTTCTGAAGTATACTTTAACAATGAAGTGCTAGAGCTAAATATAGCTTGTCAGTGAATGGCAGGTTTGTAGGGCACGATGACCCGGTTTGCTGAGAGCATTAACCGGCTCGTAGTCGCCTTCCCGTAGACGGCCGCTCGTAGCGCCTGCGTAGCTAATACGCGCCAAGTTTTCCCTACGTTTGGCGCGAACGATTCAGTATTAAGCCTTCATTTCATGTAACTAACTTTATATTGATATAATTTCATACTGTTAGTTGCTTAAAATATTTTTGATGTCGTAATAAGGTTTCAAAAATACTTTGACCTATTTAAAGAGTATTACATAAAATACTTTAGTCTTTAATAAAATATGAAATCTGTGGTTGAAATTGAAACCCTGCGATTTCGCCATCGTAATAATTGGGGTGGTTTCCTTGTTGATACAGCTATTAGCGTTGTTCTCCGCAACCCCAACTTATTCTTTCTTCATTTGGCTTCCCGCCAGGATTTTTGTTTGCTCTCACTATTTACAAGCATCTTGATCGATAGCACTACTTTAGCCTTTCATATTAATATAATATTATTATTCGTATCTCTCAAGTTTTTCAAGTTTAATGTTTAAGTTATTTGTGTGAAAATGACAACTTACGACATAAGACTTTTAGTATTTCTAAAAACACATTAGTTTCTTGTGGCGCTATTCAGACATAAATTCTTATTATCAAATCCTTAAACGCCCAGATAATCACTCAACATTATGTAAAAAACCTTAGAACAGTATTTTTTCAGGAAACAGATGTCTGAAACATTAATCAGAATTGTCTTCGCTTACAAGATGCGGTATTTTGTAGAATAGCGCTAAACATGTCATCGATTTTCATTCACAACAAGCGATATTAAATCTTAAACCGCCACTATTTTGATTCAGATTCGCGTGCCAGGCTTGGGGTTAATGACAGCGGCGGTTGTTGTTCGAGTTTGCGCTTAATGCGGTGTCGTTAAGGTCGATGTTTGAATGGCGGGGTCGGAGGCTAACGACCGGGGAGGCTCGGTCGCCGGCCTATGATTCACAAAACTACCCTCGCGAAGAATCGAGGTTTTTCCCATTTCCAACACGACATCCAACGCTATCAAACCCATTGGATCTATTTCCGATTTAGAATTACCTTACATACATAGTTGTGTTGATGTTGACCTCTATATGTTGAAAGTAGTATGTCAATTTCTAAGTTACTTATATATAGTCTGATTTTTAATTCGAGTCAGTAAAATGACAGGTGCAACTGTCACTAACTGTCACTGATACATACAAAAAGATGTATCAGTGATAGTTGCACCTGTCATTTTACTGACTCGAATTAAAAATCAGACTTTAGTCACCTAGTTGTATCAGTTGTATAATGTTGTTACTTTTAGGTTAAAAATGCTTACAGTTAAATATTTCTAATCTTTTTTATACAAAATTCAATTTAAAGTATTATTTTTGAAACCTTGACTTCTTCTATACGGAAGTTAATACAAAATGCACCAATTAATAGATAAAAAGAGGTAAATAAAAATATTTACTAAAAATACGCAAGGTTGTTTTGACTTATTTTTTCTCCATAAAATTATCATTCTAATGAATAATTCAAACAAACCGACCCTCTTGTCTTAAACATCTAAAATGCGGTGATCGAATGAATTCACTTCAAATTACACTTATAATCATTTGAATACATCAGCCTAATGTCCGGAGGCTAAATTTGCGTTTCGCATTAACTCATTTCGACTAATAATATAAAAGAAACACAAAAATGGTACGTTCTTTTTGCAAGTTGTGTATATCGATCGGTGCTAACACTGCAACGGAATAGAGAAAGAGATGCTGATATAATAAGACATGCGTTGGTGCGGGACGGCATTTGCTTCTGCCGAAATTGTGACTGCCTGAAAATAAATGTCGTTTTACAATAGGCTACATTCTCTTATGTTATATAAATGTGAAATAGGATAAGTACTTGGTCGGTAAACTGAGGGATGATTTAAGACGTTATATTTTTCTGAAGGTTTATTTCCATATTTGAATTAGCTTTAGAGCTGTAGGGAGCGTGATGTTTGCTGGTTCAGAGCTAGGCACGTGTGAGGCGGGCGGCCGGATAACAACCGCCCACGCTGAGCGGGAAAAAGGTTCACAACAGAGGCCGTTCACTGCTCCGAATCACAACTTTGATTAATTTCGATACGAATAACTGAGATCCACTTATTCGAATAAATAGACTCGAGCTAATTTGCCGGTGGGTTTTTCTGAGATAGCACTAATAATATCTGAATACTATCTTCATGGTTCAAAGGCTAGAGAGTTATCGCAGAGGTTTCGGGTTTGAGTCTTGGGGCGCACAATCTCATAATCTTCTTCTGAGCAATCCCACTTATATTACATTGCGAATCATTTGATTATCCTGAAAATTTCTCTGATTCCATTCTTTGGAGGCCTCATAAAGCCGCTGAATTTGGCTATTGTCTCGATAGCACTCGTTAAGTAGGTTCGATCCCTTCGGGGGGGTAAATATGTTCTACGAGTACAATAATCTAACGTAATATGTCGCTTGTTCCAGGATGCAAGATCAAG
>CAUYWD010000143.1:0-12000 GCA_963576735.1 Bedellia somnulentella | reverse complement strand
AGAATTTCGTTTTCAGTGAAAGTTTAAGATATATCATCAGATAGACTTTAAGAGAGCTGAAACGAATAAAAGAGATAATTATTTAAACCCGGATATGGATTAAGATTACTACAATAAATATGACTCTCAAAGTACAAAAAACACAAATAGAATGATATTACGATGTATTCACTCAGATTCTGTTCTTTAATGTCACTTTAAATCTGAAAGAAGAGGGCTACTTTAGAATATTAATTAAAAATCGTATTAAGAACCTTTCTAACACTGTACTGATTAAACAATTTGTTACTGAACATTTGTATAAATTTTATCAATGGTTTTGCTGAATGTAAATATAAATTAGAAACTGATAAAAAGACTTGTAGTAAAAAACTCCATTCAGGGTTTACAAAATTAAAACGCCAAGCTGGAAGCAGATCACTCGATCAAGATTTAGAAATAAAAATAAAAGCTATAAAATTATAATTAAAAAAAAAACAATGAATAAATTACAAATAAACATTTCTAACAACATTGTTTAAATGAACATAAATTGTTAAATTACTTAATGGGTAATTTATGAAATTTTATTCTATAATTTGTTGTAACCTGGGTCGAAATTATTTTATATTCGGGCTAGTTAAGGAGTGTGAGAATCGTTTCGATTTTGATGACGATATCTCCCTCACGTCAAGAGAAGTCATTGTTTTTATTGACGTCTAATATGTATATCACGAATGAACATCTGCAGATATCCTTATGAATTATATAACAAACTTATATTATTGATGATTTAGTGCGAACGATGTTCAATTTCTATTGAATATAGAGAAAGCTAATATTGAATAATACGATACAAATGTTTCATTGACGCATTATTATTTCTAGCATTATAACCACCTTTTCATATATGTGTTTATAATAATACGGTGAGTTTAATACTTTCACCGTGAGCAGGACTTACATTTACGTAAATAAAATTAATGCAAAAATGAGCTCATTATAAACAGAAAAGCTTAAAACATAATGTGTCGTTTACTACGTTAAATATATTAATAAACTAGTACTTAACACAATCTTTTAAAATTGGATAAATACATTCATAGAACTTGTACATTGTTAACGTCATAAGTGACACCATTTATATGTATCTATGTGAGATGGAACTTAGCGTAAAATTTTCTGAAATAACTTAATTGCTGTTTTACTAAGTGTATGTTGTATCAAAATATAATTAAGATTTTCGTATATAACTCAGACTTGTTGAGTGTAAGGTTTACTGCGAACTTTCATACACCTTAAAGCTCTGTTATCCTTAAGTGGTGGCAGAATTACTTTTTCGTTGGTGGTACATTGGTGCTCAAATATCTGGAGACCGCTATTTTATCATCACGATATCAGTTAGAATGAGATGCCAGTATACGATACTAAGTGCGAAAGAAATGGCTGCTACCACGTGATATATAGTTAAAAGGTCGCTCGTACTAGCTATGCTGGTGTCCAAATTGCCCATTTCTTGTCTACATTCGTTAGCATGTTTAAGGTGACAGTCGTATCACTATTTTATATTGATTACGTACTTTCTGACAAATTTCTAGATAACTTAAGATAAAGAAATATCACCCATTAGATAGTTTTGCAATATAATTTTATGTCGTCAAAGAAGAATTCGAATATTTTGGTTGGACTGCTTGCATCACTAGTGATATAACTTAAGTTTGATTTCTGCATGATTGAAGTCAGAATGGCACCTTTGAGCTGAAGACGTAAGCTAAGTTCGCAGTATAGCCTATATATAGGTTATAGCATTGTACTCGCTATAAATTAAAACTAATGTACATATAATAGTTGATTTAATGCGAATTTTGTTGGACTTGTTATTATTTTCTCATTTGAAATTATGTCTGTTGAAAAACTGGTACACTTAAACGGTCATATCAAAGGTGTTCAGACGTTTATTTATTGTTCTTCGCTTGTAAAATATGTACATAAACAGAATTATTGTGACTTTTGTATCACTTTTAGTGAATAGACTATAATCCCCAAGCTCATTAACTGGCAATATGTAGATATTGCATTGTATGCAGCGACATTGTTATATTGTTTGTTGTATGCAGCGACTAGGGTTGGTAGGCCTAGTTAGAATCACTCTCATAACATCATTTTCGCTTTATAATAAAGTATTACATCTATTTCATATTTATGAATCAGATAATAATTACATCTAATGTCAAGTCGCGGAGCAACCAAATACAAATGTTAATATGTATGTTTAATCTTATTAATCTTTACACCTATTGTAGCGCAATGATGTAAATATAAGTAAGTATATGTAGAAGCCGTCACAAGCTAAATAATCCATGTAAATCTTTAGTCCTAACAACCCTAGTTAAAACCGCTTGAAATGTTTATTTTAAACAAAGTTACATCACAAATGTGTAGAGAAGCAAGTTATTTTGTGTTAAGTAATGTTTTTTGTTCGTTTTTGTGACTTACATATAAATATGATAACCATATCGCAACGGAAACACTTCTTAATGTTGGCGACAAGTCTTGTTGCATCAGTCATTTTGTATTTTATGTGTTCGTGCTCTAATGCTTCCGGCATGAGAAATATTGACACAAGATCTAGTATTCAATATTTATCATAATTACAGGTGAAAAGTCCTGAATTTTCTGAAGATTTCGATGTTCAATGTATTTAGTCATCAAATATTTATGTGTTAAAATAAAAATATTGTAATTTGAACTCTCACTTTTGAGAGAGATATCGATGTCTCACGTGAAATCTTTCTAGGAATAAACACTTGTTTGTTAACTGTAACTGTCCTGAACTTAAGGGTATTAAGTGTTGCTCGTGATATGGAAACTACTAGGAGCAGCATAACATTGTCTTTAGTTAAATATAAGAAGTTGCAAAATTATGGCGATCCTAACGTTTAGTTATCAATGTACTGTACGGAATTTTCTTAAAACTAATATATAAACATATTTTTCTATACGCATACGTCTCAAATTAATTAGTTGGGTTCTAAGAAAATTCCGAACAGAATGCGCTCTGAATAAAATTAGGCTGTATGGTTATATATTTAATTTGCTTTCGTCTAACTTATGTAACCTATATGTTTACGCTGTTCAATGTCTTTAGCTTCATTATAAATAAGTATTGCCAATCTTATTAGTACATTATTACCGCTTCGATATATTTTAACATAGTTCTTCAACGATTTTGGCAACTAGTAACTACAAGATTAATATGGAACCAAAAGTGATCGAAAGTTTTTACATCATGGTATAAATGAGAAAGGAAGAAAAATAACGGTTCTAAAATCTGATAAAGTATAGTGTATGAAAGTAGTTACAGTTTCTGCCAGATCGTTTGTACTCGTGTGACAATGTCAGAGTAAACATAGAGGCGACATGTCTAAGCTTGTTGATGTCGAAAACATAACACCTCAAGTCACAGTTATGTACTTTTTTCACTGTTTCCGTTTTCTGAATAAAAATGTTGAAATATTATTGCGCTTTATCATTTTACCCTCGTGGCGAAACAATCCCGACTTTTGTTTCAAACAACATAATAATAATATGCTGACGAAAGATGCGACATCTCTTCAAAGGGTTAAGGCACTCATGAGAAGGGTGTGAGTCGAGTAAAGGTTAAGGAGAGAACTATGTTAAGTATTCCACTACCCAGTAGAAGAACCAGGGTAACAGACATGGCTAAAAAAGTTGCAAAGCATAGTGCCCTGGCACATTTACTCATAAATAAAAGATGTTATTAAAGGAAAGAAAAATTTCGACACTGGCGGGGTTCGAACCCGCGACCTTCGGGTATACGCCCCCGTCGCTCTGCCAACTGAGCTACAGTGTCAGTTGGCATCCAGCGCGAAATTTCTCTATCCTTTGTTTCTTTTTTACACGTTCAAGTAGTGTTTGCGTTTCCTACCTCCGAATTTTAACTAATTCGGACGGCCACTTGTCTACCTTTTCAGATAGAATGCAAATGTTGGAAACGCCTAACTATCACATAATTTAATGTTTTTTGACATGAATTCCTCATGTGGGGATTATTACTCATAAATAAAAGATGTTATTAAAGGAAAGAAAAATTTCGACACTGGCGGGGTTCGAACCCCGCCAGTGTCGAAATTTTTCTTTCCTTTAATAACATATTTTATTTATGAGTAATAATCCCCACATGAGGAATTCATGTCAAAAAACATTAAATTACCCTGGCACATTTGTGAAGAACTTTAAGCCTATTACACCCTACCTAATATCGAACATACCCTATATGTATTGGCTAGGATGTCTTAGGACACTTGTTTCCGCGTATTCACCTTAGGGCCGCAGCTGTAGGGTGGCAGACAGGAATAACTCAACCTCAACGGAGATCTAGTCTTCAAATCGAGAACGATAATAGAATCGCTCGCACGAAACGAATATTCGGATATATTATATTTTGCTAAGTGATTATACGGGATTTGAACTCGTTGAATTCGAACATCGACCAAAAAGTGCCTAAATTAATATTTTTCTATTCATCTATTATAAACTTCGTTTGAACTTTGAAGCAGTGAGCGAGACACGGTTATATTTTACGGGGTATTCTCCGCTGTTACACCGCGCTGTTCACCCAGTGTAACAGCAGCAGAGCATTTTTATTCTTCACCGTTACACCTATTGGAGTAGGTATATGACCTCTATGGTACAATCTCATATCATCGACATATCTATCATCAGATAGATGATCTATACTATAATAAGACTGTGCCGAGGTCAAAACTGTACATTGAAGAAAAAAAATTAAAAACCGGTGGAATATGTTTGATTTTCAATACTAAAGCCAAATTTCCGCTTTTTGAAAAAAAAATCTGTCTGTATGTCCGGTCATCACGTTAATTCTACCAGACAGATCTTGATCAAATTTGGTATGAATGTAGCTTATACACCTGGCTTACATATAGGATATCATTTATCCCGGATTTCGCAAGAGTTCCTACAGGAACATAAAAAAAAACATAACTTTTATATGGCTCCCCATATTTTCATTTTTTCATCGAACGACTTTATCAGACTCTTCATTAATAGTCTTTTTGAAAAAATAAGGGTTTCACCCATTTTCATCAAAACATTAATGTCCATTTAATTGTTTGTCAATAGTATGACTACTAGATATATAGCTTATCAAAATTTTTAAGTCATCGCTAACGTCTTCGTGGCGTAGCGGTATAACCGTTCGGTTAATACTAATCGAACGGAAGACCCAGGTTCGGATCTCGGGCATCGTAATCTTTTTGCGTTTTTTTTTGCTTTTGTGTTAGCTTAGAATAATAGGAAGCACTATTCCTTCTCTTTCACATTCAACTATGCGAATATGTATGAAAAAAAATATTAGAAATTATACATTGCGTATTCATTTGGTAGTTTTGAGAATATGTTTATAACTTTTTTATTAACTATTTTTAAACTAATATTCTCATAGATATATTGTGCTATACTTACGCATAAATTAATATTCTGTTTAAGCCTCAGAATGCATAGTTAGTAAATAATAGCAACTATCTCAATTTTCAGCCACTGCTTCAGACATAGATTACTATTAGATTACTATGTCTGAAGCTGTGGCTACCCTTTTTTGGGATTACCATTTTTCTTTATCCACTTTTGAATGGGGAAAAGGTAGTCAAATGGATCTCCAACTGCATCGACCAATAATCACTTAAGAAGTCTCAATGTTCTTTATATCTATTACAACGCCCACGGGAATATAAATATAAAAAAAAACAGAAGTTGAGATAGTGTTTTGGTATTTTGGATGTAAACCTGATGCAAAAAATGTAGTCCACGCGGACGTAGGCGCGGGCAAAAAGCTAGTAATATATATTTGTCTATGTATGTTGATAGATATAAAATGGTCGTAGCAAAATGTGTGATATAATATAAATTATAAAACAAACTTCATAAACCGCTGTGCGTGCGTATATCTGCAGTAGCACCAAGTTTCCTTTAACACCAAACGTCTTGTTGACATGAATTTAACAGCTCTGCTATATATAATACTAGCGACGCGCCGCGGCTTCGCACGGGTGCAATGCAAAATATACCTACTACAGAATGTCCTTATACACAACGTTCACAGCTTTTTTGTCATTAGCCAATACAAACATGTTTTGCTTAGACGTTACTCATGTGAAAAACACTCAACACTCAAGTCTAATCCTGCAACGTTAAAAGTTTGACCCTGCGATTTATTAATGGTCATTGCAAAAGACATCTTTACCGGAAATTGTAGGCGTTTAAATTGGAACGGTAAATCTGATGGTATCAGAGGAATTCGGGGAATTAGTACATCTTCTCCGGTACCACATCCGGTGAGTATTGTGCACTCTATTATGAATTTTTTTAGTGATTTTACCAGCAAACGTGTGCCATTGCAGAGCTTAGGAGGATTCAGATTTCTTAATAAAATAACAGGACAACCTACTTTCAATTCCATTTTATGAGGAGGGAGTCCAGAAGGGTTCAAAGAATTAAGAAATGATCGCTGCAAATCATAAAGTGCTATAAGGCGAAGCGCGGCCATCGACGCGCTATTTATAGGCACGCGCCGCCCGGCGCAAACAACTACGACCCTGCATTTTAAATTTGTAATATCTTCGGTAATATTCACTTAAATTACATGCTGTAAAAGCATATTGATCTATAATAAATGCACAATTTATTTAAGGTACTTAATTGGATAAGGATTAATGCTGTATTGTTTAAAATCACTTCGTAAATAACCATTTTTTAGTAAAGAATAAAAATGGTTATGCTTGGTTATCCCTAAGAGATAGACATATACCATCGCGGACTTTTTTGTTGAACTTTTTAAGGTGAACAATACTGTAGTACATTATTTCGGTATATCTCGTAGGGTTCCGCCAGCGTTTGCAATATAAGCGCAAAAAAATGTGCTTATTTACGACATCACATTAGAAACCTTTAAATTTATCAGTGTTTCTCTACTATATTATGCATTTATTATACATACAAACCTTCCTTAAGAATCACTCTATCTATTAAAAAAAACCGCATCAAAATCCGTTGCGTAGTTTTAAAGATCTAAGCATACATACGGACATACAGCGAAAGCGACTTTGTTTTATACTATGTATTGATATGATCTTACGCAGGGTCGCGGTGTAAAGTATGTGACTGTGATTCATAATCATATAATATTAGCAGAACTTTTAAAAGAAGCGAAGTGAATAATTTGTTCACAGAAATCATTTTACAATGATTAAAATCGAGTAACTATGATTTATGATTATCATCGTATGACGTCTGGCCATTGAGTTATTTTTGGTCACCATCACATGAACTAACAAACGAAATGCAAACATCCGGGATAAACTCTTCCCTACAATAATCTTCACTCCATTAAGTCATTTTTATTTTTCTCATGTTATGCTAAATTAAGCTTTAAGTTTATTACAATTACATTCCTAATACATACATTAGACAAACTGGGACTTTTCAAAAAGTATGCCTTTATACTTATTTTACTTTGTTAATCAAAAAGGTCAGAATTATTACCAAGTTCCTACTTCTGGCTGCTTAATCTCATTCTGCTGATGGAGCCGGAAGATATGAACTGGAACCTCATGATGGATGATCGTATCATAGCCGTGTTTGGACTTGTTAAAAAGGTCTTGTAATGAACCTTGACCATGATTAGGTTTCAAGGTCTGATGATGAAGCCGGAAGATAGGCACTAGCATTCCATGATGAAATATCGTATCATAGCCGTGTTTGGATTTGTTAGAAAGGTCTTGTACTGAACCTTGACCACGATTAGGTTTTAAGGTCTGAATACAATAATATGGTACTGTCGAGCTCATCTGATGATGGAGCCGGAAGATATTAACTGGAACTTAATGATAGATGATCGTATTAAAGCCGTATTTGGACTTGTTAGAAAGGTCTTGTAATGAACTTTGACCACGAAACGAACTTTGACCACGATTAGGTTTCAAGGTCTGAATACAATAATATGGATGTTTAAAATATGCCATTAGCAAAGACTAAAAAGCATAAAATAAATTAATAGTTTAAAAAACACTAAAAAACACGCTTTTATAAGTGCACTTAAAAGTCAAAAATAAATTACGGGTCGTTCAAGTTGTCTCTATTTCTGGGCTGAAGTGTAAACTATGTGCTTTTAATTATAATATTTGATTGTAAAAGCGTGGGGTGCTGGAGCAGGAAAAACTTTCTTGTAAACAAATACACGAACAAAAACTCTACATTTTGCTACTGTTGACTAGTACTTTGAACAGACTGTTTAATATAGAGCCTCCAACTAGTGGTGCTGCAACTCTAGTTAGAGTGCCGATCTCTGTAACCTGCTTCCCGAAACATCGCTTAACTTGATTTCTTAGCAAGGTTAACAAAAAATCTTTCCTTTTCCAGCGCCCCACGCTTTTACTATCAAATATTATAATTAAAAGCACATAGTTTACACTTCAGCCCAGAAATAGAGACAACTTGAACGACCCGTAATTTATTTTTGACTTTTAAGTGCACTTATAAAAGCGTGTTTTTTAGTGTTTTTTAAACTATTAATTTTCTTTAGATACATTGATAGCGGTAAAATCTTCAAACGTATCTGTGAACTTTATCTATCATCATTGCTTTCTAATGAAAAATCAGAATCACAGACGATATAGGGTACAAGTTAAGATGAGAATGTTAACTACTGTAATTATTGTTAGTGCAGATTGTAAATAAATATAATATATATATATATATATATATATATATATATATATATATAAAACTACTTAATGTTTTATTCATATTCCTTGGAATACATGTTTTATAAGGTCACTGACCAATGAGTGTTAAAAATCAGAGCTATGCATATTAAATTGGCCAAGATTTCGTTTTTAAAACATACCTTTTTTATATTTTAAATCGATTAAAGACATCAAAAACTAAACAACTTTGCCTATGGAATGTTTATGTAAAATATTGTAATTTTCAATATAACTAATAATTAAAGTGTCACTGCCTAGATCAAACTGAGAAAGTATGGTGAGTTTCTAAGCCTAAGCTAAAATAAAAATAAAAAACGTATGGTCAAATCCTTTGACTATGAACACTATAGACAAAGCGATGTTACGTCATCCATTTTAAAAAGAGAAGCCCTTATTTAAGTTCTTATATGTTAAAAAGAGACACAAAACTTTATTGTCATCTCTATCGCGTAACCCGTTTTGTTGATGTCACACTTTTAAATTGTGACAAACAAAGCATCGACTTGTGAGCGATTTTAGTTTTCTTTTGATTTTGAGAAAGATTTTATTCATTTGTATATTGTTATTGTGGCAAAAGAGACTCCATTAATTAAGTTATTGTTTAGTGAGGTATGGTTGGGTGTAGCGTGCTTGGCTGCGGAAGCCACAGCGAAAAACACATCGAAGGATTGACTTTCCACAAGTGAGTGAGTTTTTTAATGTTTTTCTACAGATAAATACATAATAAATACATTACGCGATCTAAAAAAAAGTGATTCAAATGTTAATTACGTTGAACTAGATTACTAGCATTTTCTTTAGTTATTTTGAGCAATTTTTTAATAGCATAACCTAAAAATATGCAGTATCTGTGTTCCCATAATTCACGTTTTCATCCTACCCTGTCGTTAGGGTAAAATTTTCAAATTAGTAAACTGATGTTAATGAGTGAGTATATTATGAATTTCGTCGCGCTATAGCGACGCTGAATGATTTCCAATTGTTATCTACGGAATTAGTAAGTAATAAATTTGTTATATTTATTTAATTTCTTCGTATTCATTACAGTTTTCCTAAAGACCCGAATCTACGAGAAAAATGGATTGCGGCCACTGGAAGATGCAATTGGAAATCAACCAAATATAAAATACTTAGATGTACGAATACATCATCTTTTGAAAAATGTGACTGAAATAGACGAATGAATTCGAAATTTTCACACGAAACTGATTTTGTTTAAAGGTCAATAGTAAATAATGCAATAAAACTCATGTACAAAATAGTGCTGTCTTTTATTTTTCAAAATACAAACATAGACCCCACTATACCCATGATGACCCGTATGATATTTACATAACTTGCACTTATGGAAGAGCTGTTTTTTTTTGTCCAGTAACAAAGTTAGTCCCGTACAAAAATTTATTGGTAATCATGGGAAGATTCATCCCTGATAGTTAGTACAATGCTTTAGATTTCACGGTGTATTAAACATCAGTATAAATGGTAAAATTAAACAAAAAAGATTGTATAATACTAGGAGCAAGTATGTATAATTATATGATTGCAGGAAATAATATAGTAAACAGTAAACCTTTAATTAAACAATAAATTGACGTAATCAATTTTAAATTAAAAAGTAGCTTTAAGAATGGTGATTATAGTATTTTGGGGTAATTGTTTTCTAGTGATCGCAACCTTACAGGGAAAAATATTGCTATCTAAAAGAGGTACTCTCCCGTTGAATTATGACTCTGTCTATATAGTCTAAGGTCAAATCACAAAAGAATCACAAGATGATTTTTTTTATTTCAGCTGAGGCTAAGAACCTTACTATACTTTCTCAGTTTGATCTAGGTAGGACACTTTTTATGTATCAATTATTTTGAAAATTACAATATTTTAGATAAGCATTCCATAGGCAAAGTTGTTTAGTTTTTGATGTCTTTAATCGATTTAAAATATAAAATGGGTATGTTTTAAAAACGAGGTCCAGGCCAATTGCATACAAAATCAACCCTGCATTAGGGATATTCCTAATGAACTTATGAACTCCTAGTACTTGCCTATTAATAATAATTTTGTTTAAAATAAGCAACATTTTGTAAAAATAATCTAAGTGTTTTACCTCTTGATGATGTTGAACACGCGAAAATTTCGCAAGTCCAGCTGTTATGGTATAAGAGTCCGCGATATGCTTCGTCTATGATCATATATCTGCAGAGCTGTTAAATTCATGTCAAAAAGACGTTGGTGTAACTGAGAAGAAAAAAAATGCTCCGCTGTTACACTGGGTGAACAGCGCGGTGTAACAGCGGAGCATAACCTATGAACTCCTAGTACTTGCCTAATAATAAAAGAAATATAATTAAAATAACTATTGATTTTCGGATATTTTAATCGCGTGTAATTACATTTCTTTTAAAGCCCGACGTTTCGAAAACTTTTCAGTTATCATGGTCACAGGAAGACTGAGGTGTTATTTGTCATTATACAGTACTATAAAATTATTAATACTTACGATTAAAATATCCGAAAATCAATAGTTGTTTGAATTATAATGTGCAATCGTAAAAATCTTAGAAAATCATAAAAAATTTGTTTGTAATTAGCAACATTTTGCATAAATAAATCTAATTGTTTTTACCTCTTGATGATTTTGAACACGCAAAAATTATGCGAGTCCAAATACGGTATATGATTCCACGACATGTTTCGTTTATGATAATACATCTGCAGAGCTGTTTAAGTTCATGTCAAAAAGACTGGTGTAACGGTTAGGAAAAAAATGCTCGCTGTTACACTGGGTGAACAGCGCGGTGTAACAGAACAGCGGAGCAAACCCCAAAAAAATGGAGACAACTACACTATATAAATGAATTTGAAGTGGAGCCTCGTCTCCACCGTCTAGTGGAGACAAGGCCAAACAAATTAACCTTGTCTCCACTGTTGGGGACACGGGTGGAGACAAGGTAAGGTAAAGTAAGGAATAGTAGATCATGGATGGAGGTGAATCAAACCAATCATACATATTCTTTTTAAAAACTTCTTATACGCATAAAAGGGATAATTAAAAAAATAAACATTTATTGTATTCCACAAATTTATTGTATTATTTATCAATTAACATGATACAGAAGTTATGGCTTTGTATTCAAATATTCTATTATAATAAAAATATTAACAAATATCTTACATCCACCTGAAAATGTACAATTTTTAATAGATCTTAACATTA
>CAUYWD010000142.1:0-14392 GCA_963576735.1 Bedellia somnulentella | reverse complement strand
GGCTATAAATCCCATGAAGGGGTAGCCAGAGCTAGGGAATCACAAATTCCTCAGCCACTTTTGGAAGTTGCGTGGGGAAAAGATGGTGAAATAAAGGTTTTTGGTGATGGGTCTCTAATCGCATCGCCCAAAAATCCCTTAAAAGCCCTGATACCGTTAGTCGCCTCTTACGAACACCCACCGAAAGAAATGGGGTAGTGCTATTCTAAGCCTTTAAAACAATGGGTTTTAAAAAAAAAGTGATAACACGCGATTAAAATATCCGAAAATCAATCTTTTTTTTTTAATCATAATACTATTTATGTCAGAATTATTATATGTGGAATATGTTTTATATCTTAAAACGGTAAGGTAAGGGTAAGACAGAGCTTCAGAGTTAGAAATTCTACAGCCGCTTCTGGAATTCGATTCAGGAATAAATTATATGGTCATTTAAGAGGATGTATACAGAATTCATCATCGAAGAAGATATGAAAACTATGAATCTATCGCAACATGAACCTAATGACATAGATTCCAACCAAAATTTCAATCTAACTTGATGCCATCACCGTACAATTTCCTATTAAAATATTCGTCTAGCCGTCACTTTTCCATCGCTAACATCAGCTAAAGGTATAATCTAATGAATGAAGTTGTTTTTCATCGCGCTGTCGTTCTCATGGCCGTTCCACAATACAGAGCTAAGAACCGATGTAGATTATTTGTCTCGAACACGCACTAGATAATTGCGTTTCGTGGCTAATAAATACGTATTTACACCTTTACACTATTGAGTCGTAAGAGGCGACTAAGGGTATCGGGGCTTTTTATTGGATTTTTGGGCGATGCGGTTGGAGACCCATCACCAAAAACCTTTATTTTACCACCTTTTCCCCACTCAACTTCCAAAAGTGGCTGAGGAATTTATAATTCCTTGGCTCTGGCTACCCCTTCTAGGGAATTATAGCCGTGAGTATATGTATGTATGTATGTATTAGTGATGCAACGGAACTGGCATAACGGAAGCAGAAACGGAAACAGATGTCAAAAGTAAATCTTAACGGAAGCGGAAACGGAAGCGGAAGCGGAAACGGAAGCGTTAACACTATGAAAAAAGATCAATTTTACATTAAAAAATTTTTTCTTATTAAATTTGTACTTTAGTAGTCAAAATTAAACAGCGGCAAGTTATATTAAATAAAGAGTAACTTGGCCGCTTTTAAAATACGCGGAAAGGATTCGGCAATTATCGACAGCACACGACACGCGCCTGAACGCTCGACGTCGTCGCTCGTGTACAACTGTCCACGCGCGGCCCCCGCAACCACCCGCGCCGTGCCGCCGTCGCGTCTACTGCTACGTTAAGATTTCTGTTATCAAGTTTGCGGAACCAGAAGCAGAAACAGAAGTGAAAAAACATGCGGAACTTCTGCAGTTGCGGAAGCGGAAGCAGAGTTCTGTTGCAACACTAGTATGTATGTACACTATTCTAGGTTTATTGAATATCAGATTTCAGATTTATTAATATATATCAGAATATTATTGAATATATTTGCCGTGTGGTGCCGGCTTAGAATGTCTGTACCCCTTTCTACCCACGGGTGTCGTAAGAGGCGACTAAGGGTATTGGGGCTTTATAATATATTTTTAGCGATGAGGCTGGAGACCAGTCACCAACTATGCTTTATTTTACAATCTTTTTCTCATTCGACTTTCAAAAGCGGTTGAGAAATTTCTACTTCTAACCGAATACTGATTATCCGAAAATCAAGATGATCCCGTGTTTCGGAGGGCACGTTAAGCCGTCGGTCCCAGCTACTATTACGGTAGTAGTCGTTAGTCTGCCAACCCGCAATTGGCCAGCGAGGTGGACTATGGCCAAATCGCCCTATATAAGGTAGGCTCGAGCCCCTTGGTGGGGACATATATGGGCTGTGAGAACCGAATACACTAAGTCGCCTCGTACGACACCCAAGGAAAAATATAGGTTAGTGCTAATAGTGCTATACAAGCACTACACAGTAACCGGATAATCTTAATCAAATCTAAATACAACTAAGTGCTCCAACTCAAGTGGAAACCGGAGCATTTCTTTGTCACCCAATTCGTCACCTTCGCCAGTTTCCTTGACTCCAATCATTGTCACACAATCTTGATCTAATTCAAACATGTTTAGAAGCCATAGAGTAATCAATCTCGTTAATAGCATATCATCATAGCTAGTACGAGCGACCATTTAACTAGATATCGCGTGGTATAAAACAGCTATCTCTTACGGACTTACTTATGACCGTATACTGTCATCTCATTCTTACCGTTATTATATAAAATAGCGCTCATGTTAGGCCTCCTGAAGACGCCAGGCCAAGGCGATGTAAGCATGTAATTTTTAATTGACAATACTTTGTAACCGGTCATTTAGAAAACCGGTCGGTACTAAACACGTTTTATAACAAGCGGTTATTGTTTATGAGTTTAAAAGGCATTTTAATTCATTGTTTATTAAAACTTAATTCAATGATGAGGAAATCTTTGTTGATATGTTCATTTGCACGTTTTAGTATGTATTGTATTATAATAGTTTATTGCAGAGACGAGTTAGAAATCGTACGATATGTTGTGAAAACGGTGAGACTGATTGTGATACCCCGAAACTCCCTTGACTGTAATTTGTAATACAATAGTATAGTAGTATAGAATAGTTTGCACATGGAACCAAAATATCGTAAGACTATATGATTGATGGATGTAGACGAAGCAAGAGAGGTTTGCCAGGATCGAACGAAGTGGCGATCGATAGTCTCTGCCTACCCCAATGGGAATTAACGGCGTGAGTATATGTATGTATATGATATAGCAAATATCCTCCGAGATAAGAAAACAATGCTTTATTCGGTCATAAACTGTGTATAAAATGGTAAAATAAAATAAAAAGTCGTAACATGTTTTTATTATTCCGTCCGATTGAAAAATCACTTGCTTGACACTTCACATAAATAACTTGAAACAATTTGCAAAACAAACGATAATGTCGATGAATTATTGAACGAGTATCTTCAAACGGATGACAGATTTTGAAAAAAGTGACTGATGTGATGTCTGTAAATGAGGAACGTAAATTATAATTTTCAACTATAAGTTTTACAGTGTTTTCACGTCTTTACATTTCAACGTTTAAAAAAATACATTTAATATAAGGCCTGTGCCTGTGACTGACGATGACCATTAATTTAATTTACATATTGTAAATTTTACTTATTGTAGTGTCAGCTTTGAATAGGACTAACCAATTACTTTCCAAGGGTGTTTTCATGGAGACGACCAAGTGGGGTTTTTAAACTGATAGTTGGGTGATTTATTTCCATAGCAATTTCCCATTCTCCAGCTTTGGTTACCTCGTTTTGGCATTTATAGCAAATGTCTATGTGTTTTACTTTACGTGGCAGAACAAAAAAAACTTTTATGATTATTCGAAGTTGAATTTTTAAAATTCAAGTTATAATTTCAATAAAATGATGCAATCCTCATAAACGCACAAATTTTACTAATCTTGTCCGTACAACTTTTGCTACTTCAAGTCTCATTTATTAACATATTTAAAAAATATGGAAGCGACTTCACAGCGATTTGACGGAATAATCAACAGAGTCATGCACACATTTATTTTGTTATTTTAAATATTTTTATGATTACGCTATCAAACCGAAAAATATAAGGGAGCACTCTGACAGCATATCCAACAGAAAAAAAACAACCTTAGAATTGTAACGAAGTAATCGCGTAACATACATATAATAAAAACAGTCAAATCAGTCTAATTGAGAACCACCTTTTATGAAGTCGGTTGATGAAATAGGTTTGGGTGGATCAATTTACAGACAAGTGAACATCGATCTTGCAATCGATATAATATTTGAAACTAAAAATCAACTTGTACCACACTTTTCAAATTATTTTAATAAGCCCATATCGATTGAATTCTCCATCGAAAACCCAACCAAAGGAGGTTGTGGCTTAGTTAATGTTAATACTGTAACCCCGACTATCCGTTTTTGATATTTTACATGTATACATATACTCACGGCTATATATATATATCCCTAGAAGTCAGGGCTTCGGAACAAAAAATCAGGAGTGTAGCTACCGCCGTATCAGTTAGTGCGTAAGCTAAATTGAATAATATTCGTATTTTTTTTATTATTATAAATGAATCAAACAATTCATTTCCCGAAATAGTACAGCTTAAGTTAAAATTGGTTTCTTTAAAAAATAAAATATTAGGAAAAGTGACAGATGAAAACATCTTTTAATTTTATTTCAACAATGTTTTTTTTAGTCAATCAACTTTACCCTTTCTGAGATCACCGAACAAATATTAATACGGGGCCCCGCCACGGCGGCACGCTGCGCCACTGCAAAAAATATATCATCGGCAGCCACTTCGCGAAGTTGAGTGGTTAAAAGACTATAAAGTAAATATGTAGAGTTGTTTGATTTAGCTTTATACACGCAGATAGGTTAAGACAAACACTTTTAGTTAGCGCAGCAACGCTGGTTTTATATTAGGAGGTGTCATTGTTTAGAATTTTCCACGACAAATCAAATTGATGGGCATTTTCCGATAACAGATTCTAATTGTACTGAAGTTCTTATTATCGCATGATGGCGGTAAATAAATAACGGATTACATGACACCTGCAGGTTAGACTGCAATGCGCTGTTTAGTTTCTCAGTTTTAAGCTTGTGTTTGATGATGTTGAGAATATTTAATACCTTTTACACCGCATCGAGGATTTACGGCGTAAAATTAAGCTCTTTATAATTTCATTCGTCGAAAATCCTTATTTTTTACAATCATATCATTTTTTCCCTAATTAACTCAGACAAACAAAATGGCTGAGCAATTTCCAATTCTGCAGCTCTGTCTACCCCGTATATGGATTTATTAAGTAATAGATTTTTTGTGACTTTAGGTAGGTAGGTAGGAAAAATAAATACACAGATATAGGGATGATCCTTAAGAGATAAGATATAACTAAAAATGTTAAATGGAAATCATGTTACATTTTCTATATTTTTGTTTAGTATTCGACGTTAATTCAACAATAATTTAATACACACCATCACGACTGTAGTGTCGCAAAAGGTTGCCAGGCCTTCAGAATAATAGATTTGGCTACCGGTTTTGGCATTAAAGTGCAATAAAACATAAAATCTAAACGTATATAAAAAGTTTTATTTAACTTACCCGCAGGGATCGTGTTAAAAATTAAAAAACAAAACACTATGACTCCTGTCAACATTATTCAACGATTGACTCAATCAATTCAAACACTAAACTATAATTTAAAACAAATTTAACAGTCATTGTGAATAAAAGCACTAGAAAGCAAACACTGCAACCACGAACTGTATTTCAACAAATAACAGTTATAAACTTTCCCACTGATAAAGTTGTTTGAATTTACGAACACATATTTTTAAATGATGGCGGGACGCACGATACGACCGTTCGTTTTGGCGCGGAGTCACCGACTTGAAAAGAAAACACGTTCCGTTGCTTGGATACGGAGACGTAGGAATGAACGTTGTTTGGCAAGTGGCAAATAAAATGAGATGGCGGTTGCGATGCGGTAGTGCAGTACCTAATGCAATAGGTTTCCATCAACTCAACGTTTCGGATTTGGTTTACTGAACATCATAGTATAGGCCTCCCTATATGACTGAAAGAAACAATGGGAAAATTATGTAGTCTAGCAAGAATGAAGATAACATAATAGACATGCGATTTCAAATAAGCGTTGCTGAAAATCATAAACGTCAGCTTTCGTTCCATGTAAGATTTTCCGTTTTGCCCAATTTGATGAAATGCTAGCGAATTTCTCTTAACTGTAGCACAAAACAAATATATTATTAACATTCACAAAACGTTGGCATATAAAACATTAGCTAGGTATTTGAGATGAGCTGTAGAAAACTGATAATTTCAAACTTAAACGGTCACGCCGTATATCCCCGAAAGGGTTGGTCGAGTTACTAGTATACTTCTGAACTCTAAAATTATTGAACAAGTATCTTCAAAGGAATGACAGATTTTCAAAAAAAAATTGATGCATGAAAATGAGGATCTTCAATAATAATTTTCAACTACTTGTTCTGAAGCATAGTTATAATATTGCATACATGTAATATCCCCGAAGGGGTTGACAGAGGTACTGACACTTCTGAAAATTACGTGACATTGTCACCTGGCGTCGAGAGTACCCACGTTTGGCTTGGAAAGCGTACTCACGTGATACGGGGCAGGGCAGGCCTATCGCCGTTTTGTACGAATACGCTGTCATATGACTAAGTACAACTTACTGCGTTTCCTCACTTTTTTCCCTTCCCTAAACCAATGGTTAACAACCGAGATAAATTAACTAGTATAGTAAATGGGTGTAGGTCCGACTCGGGGATCGAACCGACGACGCCGCCTCTCTGTATGATTAGCGCATATTCTAAACACTGGAAATTGGTCAGAACTGGAAAGGGTGGAAAATTAACTATGATTGTGTAAATTTTTGACCCCTATCTTTTAATATATGTCCTTTTTCTTTTCTTATTTCAGACGCCTACCTTTTTGACCACATTCTCTGCTCTTACTAAATGCATCCTCCTTGGTCATCCTGTTGTGAACTAATGTACCTTCATTCGCAAATATAGTTTTATTTGATTTGTGACATTACCATCTATAATGTGATTGACATTATTTAATGCAACGAATCCGTGTGATTTGAATGTTTTTGTTCATGAAAACCTCATGTGGGGATTATTACTAATGTTCGTGTATAACGCTCTGCTACCATTTAATAAAATCTTACTTGAGTTCCTTGGGTGTTGCTCTTCGATCTCCCAGAATTCGGTATGCAAAGTTTTTTTTTTTGAATTTATTAAATATTTTTATTCGATAGTAATCACGAAAATAAAAGACTGATTTGAATATTTTCCATTTAAAATGAGTAATTGTAAAGTTATGATTTTTTAAAGATTGTTCAACTTTTGTACTTAATGACGTTATCGATCGATAAAATCACGTAGCGACATGCAAATGAAGCGAAATGTTTTATAAAAATGTTGCTGATTGCAAAACATATCACGGATTTGTGATGTCAAATGAAATTATTACGATATTATACTAAACAAACCTATGATTTTCGATGTTTTATTAATAAACTGCAAAACCGTATGTCTTTGAAACAACATTGAAGGTCAAACACTGTTACCGTTTTTTGATAAAATAACAGTCATCTTAGCTTCAATTGATATAATTTCAAGAAAATATTGTTTATAACCATAATATCTCGAAATGGTTTTGTAATCAGCATCACTTTAGAAAAACTTTGCATACCGAATTGCTGAAGAGGTTTCACTTCTCACTATTTTGTTCAGATCTGAATGCATCCAGTCTTTGATTAAAATACGATTCCCTGGCCAAAGGATATCGTATGTAGTGAATATTTCCTTGCTTTCTTTTGTATTCCACGAATATCTTTATCAGATGATTTCTGATTCAACGCGTGCACCGCACCCAATACACATCAAAGTTTTGTTTCAACCGAGATCACTTTTATATTGTCCACAATTCCACCGATTCACAACATAAACAATCAAATATATTCACTGCCCCTTTCTATTATTATCACAATACTCAAACTTTATACAAAATTAATTACAATACAAAATTACCATCAAAAATTAAGTCAAGACCAGTCAAGTTACCATCCATCAACCCTCTATCAATCACAGACTCAATATATAGAATATGCTAAAGCCGCGCAGAAAACAAGCACTTAATAATCTGGCGCGAACAACTAATAAATAAAGGATGAATAAAGGAAAGAAAAATTTCGACACAGGCGGGAATCGAACCTGCGACCTCGGGTATACGCCCCCGTCGCTCTGCCAATTGAGCTACCGAAATCTATCTGAAAATTCTATCTGAAAAGGTAGACAAGTGGCCTTTCGATTTTGTATCGGAATCGGAGGTAGGGAACGCAAACACTACTCTTAAAAGTGTAAAAGAAACAAAGGATAGAAGAATTTCGCGCTGGCAGCCATTGACACGGTAGCTCAATTGGCAGAGCAACGGGGCGGAGCGTAGGCGATTCCCGCCTGTGTCGAAATTTTTCTTTCCTTTATTCATCCTTTATTTATTAGAATCCGTGTGATGCCTGCACCTGTGTTTTCATTCTTGATACCTATTTATATGCCTAGGTCTAGCAAATACTCACGACTATAAGTCCAATAATGAGGTAGCTAGAGTTTCAGAATTTAAAATATACTCTCCAAGTTTAGAATGTTCAGGGGGGTAAACATTGTAACAGTCACTTAAAATCTCCTATACCCTATAGGCTTCGTGCGACACCCACGGGATGAAATGGGCATGTGCTTTTTTAAGTCGACCGACTGAAAATCAGTACTGTTATTGAAATGAACGGCTGCCAATGTAGTGCTGAGTCAGTAGGTGACTGTAGCAGTAGCGGCGCAAAAATATTTTATTTTCAGAATAATTATTTGTTTTAATTACTTTTTTGTGAGGTGTTTAAATAATGGCACCGTTGGTGTAGTAGTTCGGTTAGTTTGATTTATTGATCCCTAAAGTTGCGTATAAACTTTAACATAACCATTTACGATGGACGGATGGATGGACGACGTGATAGCTCAATGGGTAGAACACCGGTTATCGTGCAAACGACTAGTAATACTAATATTAATAAATTTCTTCGCTTAATTCCGCTAAATAATACCTGCAGTCTTCATGCAACATGCACTGTGCACCGCCCGCCCTTCCACTTACAAGAAATCGAAAAGCAGACAATGCACCACACACACACCCGCAAGCGAAAACCACAGGCAACCACAAACATGCGACGCGTTTCGACTCAACACGAGTCATTGACGAGCAGTTAGTAGACAGTTCGGCAGCTGACCACCGAGTGCCGGTCATACGATTTTGCGGTTATATTTATAGGCCAGGCTCCCCACTCCCCCACCCAAAGAACATCAATGACGAGTGACTATATTATTGGAAAAAATTGTCAAAAGTGGGGAAACGGTGTAGCCCAGCTGTTCATTCAGCAGTGCAACGGAATTATCATTATCATATCTGGAGATTTCAAGTTTCTCTAAAAGACATAATCTTAATCCCTTATTACAAGTATGTAAAATCTCCAGATTATGATTATCGGGGAGAACGTGTCCAGTATCCAATAGATGTTTCGCAAAGTGGGACCTTTCTGGATGGTCGTTTCTGAATGCTGCCACGTGCTCCCCGTATCTTGTTAGAAAACTTCTACCAGTTTGCCCAATATAGACGCTGTTGCATTCAGGACAAACAATTTTGTAAACACCAGATTGTCTGTGTTTATCTAATTTCTCTTTTTGATTACATAAATAACGTTTCAAACTATTGTTTGTTCTGAACGCAACTTTAATACCAAACCCTTTAAGCGTCTTTGAAATCTTTTCAGAAATCGGACGGACCAACATAGGTGAGACTGGACTTCATGCGGTCCAGTTTTTCAGGTGGTATAACATATAAGAGTCTGTTCACCATGTTGGTCCGTTTTCTTGTAATTAGTCTGTCTATTAATTGCTTGGTGTAACCGTTTGCAACAGCTATTTGGTAAATAGTACTTAATTCTTTATTGTAATTAGAAGGTGATAATGGAACTGTTAGCAAACGGTGTACATAGCAATGAAAAGCTGCAAGCTTGTGTTGCCAAGGATGGCAAGAAGATGCGGGGATTACTGTATCAGTCTGTGTAGGCTTTCTATAAATCTCAAAAACATGCTTATTTCCTGACCTTGTTATTTTAAGATCGAGGAAATTGAGAGATCCGTCCTGTTCCTTCTCTAACTTGAATTTAATTTTAGGATGTATTCTATTTAAAATTTGAACGAAACTATCGAGCTGCCTATATGTACCTGTCCAGCATACAATTATGTCATCGACATATCTATAGTAATAAAGTATATTACTCCTCCCAACAATGTTGTTACGCTCAAAATTATCCATAAAAATGTCAGCCATCAAGGGACTCAATGGAGAACCCATTGCCAGACCTTCTCTCTGTTGGTAGAAATAATTATCAAACATGAAATAATTTTGCTGCATACAGATGGAAGTAAGCCTTGATAGCTGGCATCTTTCCTCCGGATGTAGTCGCTGAGTTACCATGAATTCTGAGATGAAACGTAAGCAATCTTTATATGGTACGTTTGAAAACAGACTTTCTACATCCAGAGAAACGAGCTTGGCATTGCAAGGAAGAACAACATCCTTTATTTTGTCAATAAGATCCAAACTGTTTTTTAAAGTGAAAATCGGATTAAAATTAGTCTTAGCTTTCAAAATGGCGTTAAGTTGTTTTGCTAAATTGTATGCCGGCGCAGCTACATAAGAAACAACAGGACGGATCGGAATATTATCTTTGTGAATTTTTGGCAAACCGTAAAGAATTGGGGGTAATGGATTCATAGGAACGATCTTGTCCTTCTCATTGTCGGGGTTTGAAAATACATAGGATGATTCTGAGATTGCTCTCTTTAACTCCGAGGCATACTTCTTAGTAGGATCCGACCCAAGTCGAACAAAATCGTCCCCTAGGATGACATTGTTAACCTTCTCTGTATATGAATCGCGACTCATGATGACAATTGTACTACCTTTATCAGCTTTGGTTAGAACAAGATCGTTAGAATCTAACCTCCGCTTAATTGACTTCATCGTGGCCAACTCTGAACCTGAATTACAGGTATTCTGAATAGGCGACGAATTTTTGATATCGTTGGCTACGAGACTCTTAACAATGCCATCCCTTTTGTTAGTGACTACAGCAACTTCCGCATCCACCGCCAAAGTTTCTAAAGATTTAGTATTTAAACAGGGTGTTATGTTATGTTTTAATCCTTTTTCCAACAACGCAATTTCACTAGGAGAAAACTGTGTATCGGTCAAATTCTTAACGCGAGGGCCAAAATCGTGAGATTGAACATTGCTGTTGTTAGAAGAAGCACTAAAACTATTTTGTGTTAGTCTCCGAATCTTGTTGCACTGGACAATGTATTTACTATGAGCCACCTGAGAAGCCAGATCTCTAGCTTTCTGGTCAAGAAGATCAAACTCAATTTGGTGTAATGAGAAAGATAGTTCAGAATGTAAAACTTTAAGGTGTAATTTTAAATTGTCGCGAACTGTAAACCAATGACGCGATTCCTCATTAAGCCAAATTTTTCGCGCTTTGTCCAATGCAACAGACGCGGCACGACTATTGCTACGAGTGTTAATGTGAATGTAATCCGGTATTATATTTAATTGTTTGCACCGCTGATTGAACCACACGTTTTGGACCGCCACTCGATGGAGCTTCGTTAGTTTAATGTATAATCGTGCCTGTTCGGTTATGCTGACCGATTTAAGATATTGGATTGAATCAGGCGTTACTTTGCGGAAATCCATAGCAATACTAATATTAATAAATTTCTTCGCTTAATTCCGCTAAATAATACCTGCAGTCTTCATGCAACATGCACTGTGCACCGCCCGCCCTTCCACTTACAAGAAATCGAAAAGCAGACAATGCACCACACACACACCCGCAAGCGAAAACCACAGGCAACCACAAACATGCGACGCGTTTCGACTCAACACGAGTCATTGACGAGCAGTTAGTAGACAGTTCGGCAGCTGACCACCGAGTGCCGGTCATACGATTTTGCGGTTATATTTATAGGCCAGGCTCCCCACTCCCCCACCCAAAGAACATCAATGACGAGTGACTATATTATTGGAAAAAATTGTCAAAAGTGGGGAAACGGTGTAGCCCAGCTGTTCATTCAGCAGTGCAACGGAATTATCATTATCATATCTGGAGATTTCAAGTTTCTCTAAAAGACATAATCTTAATCCCTTATTACAAGTATGTAAAATCTCCAGATTATGATTATCGGGGAGAACGTGTCCAGTATCCAATAGATGTTTCGCAAAGTGGGACCTTTCTGGATGGTCGTTTCTGAATGCTGCCACGTGCTCCCCGTATCTTGTTAGAAAACTTCTACCAGTTTGCCCAATATAGACGCTGTTGCATTCAGGACAAACAATTTTGTAAACACCAGATTGTCTGTGTTTATCTAATTTCTCTTTTTGATTACATAAATAACGTTTCAAACTATTGTTTGTTCTGAACGCAACTTTAATACCAAACCCTTTAAGCGTCTTTGAAATCTTTTCAGAAATCGGACCAACATAGGTGAGACTGGACTTCATGCGGTCCAGTTTTTCAGGTGGTATAACATATAAGAGTCTGTTCACCATGTTGGTCCGTTTTCTTGTAATTAGTCTGTCTATTAATTGCTTGGTGTAACCGTTTGCAACAGCTATTTGGTAAATAGTACTTAATTCTTTATTGTAATTAGAAGGTGATAATGGAACTGTTAGCAAACGGTGTACATAGCAATGAAAAGCTGCAAGCTTGTGTTGCCAAGGATGGCAAGAAGATGCGGGGATTACTGTATCAGTCTGTGTAGGCTTTCTATAAATCTCAAAAACATGCTTATTTCCTGACCTTGTTATTTTAAGATCGAGGAAATTGAGAGATCCGTCCTGTTCCTTCTCTAACTTGAATTTAATTTTAGGATGTATTCTATTTAAAATTTGAACGAAACTATCGAGCTGCCTATATGTACCTGTCCAGCATACAATTATGTCATCGACATATCTATAGTAATAAAGTATATTACTCCTCCCAACAATGTTGTTACGCTCAAAATTATCCATAAAAATGTCAGCCATCAAGGGACTCAATGGAGAACCCATTGCCAGACCTTCTCTCTGTTGGTAGAAATAATTATCAAACATGAAATAATTTTGCTGCATACAGATGGAAGTAAGCCTTGATAGCTGGCATCTTTCCTCCGGATGTAGTCGCTGAGTTACCATGAATTCTGAGATGAAACGTAAGCAATCTTTATATGGTACGTTTGAAAACAGACTTTCTACATCCAGAGAAACGAGCTTGGCATTGCAAGGAAGAACAACATCCTTTATTTTGTCAATAAGATCCAAACTGTTTTTTAAAGTGAAAATCGGATTAAAATTAGTCTTAGCTTTCAAAATGGCGTTAAGTTGTTTTGCTAAATTGTATGCCGGCGCAGCTACATAAGAAACAACAGGACGGATCGGAATATTATCTTTGTGAATTTTTGGCAAACCGTAAAGAATTGGGGGTAATGGATTCATAGGAACGATCTTGTCCTTCTCATTGTCGGGGTTTGAAAATACATAGGATGATTCTGAGATTGCTCTCTTTAACTCCGAGGCATACTTCTTAGTAGGATCCGACCCAAGTCGAACAAAATCGTCCCCTAGGATGACATTGTTAACCTTCTCTGTATATGAATCGCGACTCATGATGACAATTGTACTACCTTTATCAGCTTTGGTTAGAACAAGATCGTTAGAATCTAACCTCCGCTTAATTGACTTCATCGTGGCCAACTCTGAACCTGAATTACAGGTATTCTGAATAGGCGACGAATTTTTGATATCGTTGGCTACGAGACTCTTAACAATGCCATCCCTTTTGTTAGTGACTACAGCAACTTCCGCATCCACCGCCAAAGTTTCTAAAGATTTAGTATTTAAACAGGGTGTTATGTTATGTTTTAATCCTTTTTCCAACAACGCAATTTCACTAGGAGAAAACTGTGTATCGGTCAAATTCTTAACGCGAGGGCCAAAATCGTGAGATTGAACATTGCTGTTGTTAGAAGAAGCACTAAAACTATTTTGTGTTAGTCTCCGAATCTTGTTGCACTGGACAATGTATTTACTATGAGCCACCTGAGAAGCCAGATCTCTAGCTTTCTGGTCAAGAAGATCAAACTCAATTTGGTGTAATGAGAAAGATAGTTCAGAATGTAAAACTTTAAGGTGTAATTTTAAATTGTCGCGAACTGTAAACCAATGACGCGATTCCTCATTAAGCCAAATTTTTCGCGCTTTGTCCAATGCAACAGACGCGGCACGACTATTGCTACGACTGTTAATGTGAATGTAATCCGGTATTATATTTAATTGTTTGCACCGCTGATTGAACCACACGTTTTGGACCGCCACTCGATGGAGCTTCGTTAGTTTAATGTATAATCGTGCCTGTTCGGTTATGCTGACCGATTTAAGATATTGGATTGAATCAGGCGTTACTTTGCGGAAATCCATAGCAATACTAATATTAATAAATTTCTTCGCTTAATTCCGCTAAATAATACCTGCAGTCTTCATGCAACATGCACTGTGCACCGCCCGCCCTTCCACTTACAAGAAATCGAAAAGCAGACAATGCACCACACACACACCCGCAAGCGA